>JAAAKQ030060499.1:0-15841 GCA_010016005.3 Zanna intricata
AAAAAAAAAATAAAAAAAAAAAAAAAAAAAAAAACAAAAAAAAAAAAAAAAAAAAAAAAAAAAAAAAAAAAAAAAAACATTATTTAAAATACAATTAAAAAGATTTATTTTTATCGTACTAAAAAACATATATGAACATATGAAACATATATGAAAAACGTATATGAAACAATATTATGTCGAAGAATTATTAAATGATAATAATTTGAATTTTTTTTCATCATTTTTTTTTTTTTAATTCAAATGAACTTTGTACATTCCACGTGTACCTTTGTACACGTGGAACTGTCGAACAATAATTTACGATAGTCCCTTCTGAATAGTTAATTACTTTGTATTAATTTTTTTTATATCTAATGTATTTACTTAACATTACTTCATGTTCATTACATTTTAATTAAGTATTAAGAAATTAATTAGCATATGATTTTATATTTATAATGACTTTATTTATTATTTATTAATGTATTACTAATTTTTTATTAATAATATTTCAATAAGTTTAATATCAAGTTTTAAAAATAATCAATCCAATGTTAATTAAGGGGAGTTTAATCGAACTCTAATTTTTTTACTGGACATTTCGTTATTTTTCGCAATTGTGGTTCAAATCTGCTTCCTTATCCTAGTCAAGCCAATAAAATTTATATTTTCATTATTATTAGCTTCTACATAAAAAATTCTCTGATTCTATTCGGTACATTTTGGCATTTCTTCATTTACAATCTCAAAAAACAGTACAGTTTCAAAAAGAAGAATGTCCGAGCTCGTAATAATAGAAATAATCTTTTTTTTTAATAATAAATTTTGATAACAATTTATTATAAAATCCAATTGTTGAAAATTTATCTTATGATTAATTTGCAGAATCTTATATATATAAAACCGAAATTTGGCCTGTTTGTTTGTATGTCCCCGCATCACGCAAAAACCAACTGATCGAACTTACAGATTACATTCGTGTTATCCCAGGGAAAGTTTTAAATTATAGATCAAGGCTCTAGCCCCCTTGTAGGTGAAATTATGAATAAAAGATATTCATTAGAGAAAAAAAAAATTAATCCATTTAATTCATTATTATATTTCTGTCACCTTTTCCTAGTCAAAGGTCTGAATACTTTAATTACCATAGTCGGTACTATTTTTTTTTTAAATTTTGTTTCCTTTAGGTTTCTATAAAGCCTGAATATTTTAATCGTTATTTATCAGTATATATTAGATAATAATTTATCTAAATATGTAAATATGGGGGTTCCAGGGGGCGGAGCTCTCTGGCTGGATGGGAATGGCGAGCGAAGTGAGCTGTGCAGCCCTGGGTTTGACCCTTAACCCCTGGAGGCCACGGGAATCCCCCACTTACTCCGTCAACGAAGAGAGCTCTGCCGGGGTCCAGGAGGCGGGGCCTCCTGGCTAAACTATAATGGTGAGCGAAGCGAGCTGCGGGTGGATCCAGGGATCCCGGAATATCCCGGAAATCCAGCGAGTTCCAATCGGCTAGGATTTAAATATATATATATATATTAAACATTTTCAATATAATTGAGTTGATATTTTTTTTTAAATATAATGAAGGAAAAATAATCCTACAAAAGACCCTTAGTTAATTCTTCTAACCCTAAATAACCTATAAAAACTAAGACAAGAACAGATCGTTCTCTAGTGGTCTGGAAAGAAAAATAAATCAGTCCATACTATGTAGCTAATGCTCTGGAAGGATGTGAAAATATATAGAGGTAAAGTATTTTAAAACAAAACGTTTTTTAAAAAAAATAATAGAAAAAAGGAAGAATGTAATTTACAGAAAATTTTGTAAAAAAATAAAAAGTGAGATGCATTTAAAATAATTTCATAATAATTATACTAGTGCTACCTGAAAATAGTAGTATACACATCTTTTCTTTCTAATCACCTTTAACTATTAGTGATGTTTAGTAAAAATATAAAACTGAGGGGTAAAATTTTATTAAGTTTTTCTAAACTTCTCTTTTAATCATTTCTGGTGTGCTCGATATACTTTGTATTTTTACTACCGCAGGCCATCGTTATGATTCTCACATTAGAAATTACGGAATAAAATTACATTTTAAAATAAAATATATTGACGAAAATAAAACTGCACTAATCAGTAAAAAACTCGGCAAAGAACTGAAAACTTTCCCGAATTTATCCCTCATGTTTTAATAAGATTTTAACCTGGAATTAATGAAATTAATTTGTTAAAATTTATTTAATCTAAATGAAAACTGTAAATATTATTGTTTTTTTTTTTTTTTGAGATGACGTGCATTAACTGCTTTCGTCATTTTGTCAGTGATTATGGAAGTTTGTAACGTATGAAAAATGCCATGCCTGACGAGATTCAAACCCCGGCTCTCGGAATGAAAGGCTTAGCCGGTATTTCTGGAACGGAGATCTGCATTATTATTAATAGTAAAAATAGGGGTTTTATTTGTTTGGCTGTTCTGATACAGGAAGCAGATTTGACCCATAACTGCGAAAAAATAACGAAATGTTCAGTAAAAAAATTTGGGTTGGATTTGACCCTCTTGATCAAATGATTGGTTCATATCAAAAAAATATGGTAGGTAGATTATAATTATTACAAAATTTGTTTAATTTGGATCAGATTTAAATCTCTTGCTCAACAACTATCTCGTAACAACATTTTTAATATCAAGCAATTAGAAAAAAAACAGGTTATGTGTTTGAAAAAACACGGGATTTCTACGAGTGGACCGGGGGGAAGAGACAGCCCTTTGCTGAGGCGTCGCGCGTCCCTTCGGGGATGGGCGGTGGTGATGACGTACGGGGGACTCCTGAACCCTCGGCGGAGTCACACATACACATACACGGAAGAGTCAGAGGGAGGGACAGCCCTCTGCTGAGTCGCCGCGCGTTCCTGCTTGAGGGGATGGGCGGCAATGAGGACGCACGGGGACTCCTGAGCCTTCGACGTGAACACGCACATGCACGAACAGTTACACACACATAATAAACAAGTAAAATAAAAAATAATAAAAATACACAATCATAAATAAATTAAAAAATGTTTTTTTAAATAATAAAATAAAAATAATTGCCATTTTTGAAGAATTTATGTTCAGAAAAAGTCCGAAGAAATTAATCAAAATAGTCATACCAACCTAAGTTTTATACGTATTTACATCTTCCGGAAATTTCTACTTTTTATTTTTTGAAGTAAGATGATCCAATACTTGTTTGCAAAAATCACCGATAACCAAGATTTTATCTAATCGCTATCCTTTTCTTTTATACTATAGATTGTTTGTTTGTATGCCCTCGCATCACGCAAAAACCAACTGATCGAACTTACAGATTACATTCGTGTTATCCCAGGGAAGGTTTTAAATCATAGATCGAGGCTCTAGCCCCCTTGTAGGTGAAATTGTGAATAAAAGATATTCATTAAAGAAAAAGAAATTTAATTCATTATTATATTTTTGTCACCTTGTCACCATAGGCAGTAGGGTTTTCCTAGTCAAAGGTCCGAATACTTTAATTATCATAGTCTGTACTATTTTTTTTTTTAATTTGGTCTCCTTTAGGTTTCTACAAAGCCTGAATATTTTAATCGTTATTTATCAGTATATATTAGATAATAATTTATCTAGTTATGTAAATATGTTGTTGGGAAATTAAAAATATTTTTTCACCGCTTCTTTAAAATTCGACATTTAGAAGACTGAACAAAATTATACACTGCCAACTTGTAGACCTTAATTCAAAATTCAACATATGAAGAAAAATTTAATAGTATTAGAATACTTAAAAATTTTAAAAATCACTATACTTTTATTTTTATTTTTTATATTTATTTTTTTTATTTTGTCACTTATACTATTATTATTAGTACGTGTTGGCACTGTTAATACCCATAGTACAGAGGAGGCATAGTGCATCGCATCAGGACATCACACCAAGAACCTTCTCGCCAGTTCAACAATCAATCCCAGCCCTGCTTATCAACAGAACTTTCTTAACTTTGAGGAATATACCTTTTATTATTAATTATATATTTTTGAAATTTTTATTATTTTTTTGATAATATTTAATATTTTTTGTATTTTTTTAACTACGAGTAATAGCTAACAAAAAGCATCGGCTGTATGAGAAAAAAGGAAGCATTCCAAGAAAAACGAAGGGCTTGCCCTTCGTTTTTCTTAAGGCCGTTTTCGGCCTTTCATCCGGAGGTCCCGGGTTCGAATCCCGATCAGGCGTGGCATTTTTCACACACGCTATAATTTATTCATCTCATCCTCTGAATATATAACTTAACGGTGGTTCCGGAGGTTAAACCCAAAAAAAAAAAAAAAAAAAAAAAAAAAAAATTTTTTTTTCATTCATTTTTCTTGAAAGGTAAAAAATTGCTGTTTTTTTCTTACCAGAATTTTCTGAAACTGGATTTCTGGAGCTGGAGTACGAAAAGATCGTTGAAGATTAAATAAGTTTGGGAGATGGGAAGAAATAAAATGTACTTTGTTCTATATTCACAATTGATCGCAAGAATTACACACACACAAATCATCTACCACCTACACAACAACAAAAATAGAGAAAATGAAATATGTAAGAGAAAAAGTAAAAATTTACTTTCTCTTTTTCATATGTATAAGGAGCTTATAGTAATAATTCCTGAATATCTTTATTAACTTCTATCTTTATTAACGAAAACGTTCCTCTCAAACCCCCAGAACATCAATCATCTAAGACATATTACTTCTCCTCTCAATAAAATATTACTCCACTCTTCCTTACATTACATTTTTCATCGTAGATAATATATAAATTACATGTCATATAAAAATAATTTTTATGTTCCAACCTTTATGTACTAATCGGTTTGTATAATTTTATCTTAAATACTTTGTTAACTCCTGTCAAATTTTGATATGAAAAATGTAACTATCCTACCTGCCATAAGCGATATAGACCACGATTTCCTACAAGTCCAACTTCAGTCGACTGGAAGAGTAAACGGTCGATATTATTTCCGTACCTAAGGAATTGGGAGCTTACGTTCCGTATGGTCCCATTGTATCAAAGACCTGGTAAATTTTCGCACATATACCGCATGATCTCCAAATTTAGTTCCCTTGCACTTGCAGGGCTTCACATATTTTATACATTTAGTAGAAATAAATCAGTTTGGTCGATGGATGATTTAAATTATAAAAATGAAACTTCGTACTTATAAAAGATTTCTCTTACTTTTGAATAGCTCTGCATGTTTCATTTTGAATGTATCAGCTAATAATATAATGAAAAAGAATCATATCACCTAAAAGATGAATGACATATTCATTCACTAGATCTACAGGTATGTTTACCGACTTAAAACAAAGTTTACCACGGAATTTTATCTCGTGTTTATATCGGTCATGAATGACGGCAATCTTTTGTTAAATCAACTATAATGGTGTTCGCTTAAAACATAGGAACCGCTGGACCGATTTATATGCTATGGTATTTATATATTACAGTTCTAGTACAGATTTAGCTGTAAATTTACCTAAATATGTTCGTAACTGAATGAAAAAGAGAGAGAGAGAATATGATTTTGCTTTCCTCCTTTTCCAGAGAATATAGCTAATATATTAAAGGGAACGTATAATGACATTTCAAAAATCGTATTTGGGTTTTGCAAATCTTTACGTTTTAGGGTCCAGCTAGTTCATCTAGAAAAAAAAAACATAAATAGTGCGTTCGTGTGTATATGAGTCGCACGGGTTTTGTCTCAGGATTGACTAAACCGATTTTCTTCAAATTTGGATCAAATATTATTCATCATATTAATTTTTTTTCTGAATTTGTTAAGAGGGTAGGGGATATCAAGAAAAAACCGGCAGTATTTTCTTCAGAGACTTTTAGAAAAAACATTATTAAAACAAATTTTCTTACCAACAATCAATATGTAAATAATGAAAGAAACATTTTCAGAAATTCATCCTCATCTCTTAAAATTTAAATATGTTTTGTGTTCGTCTGCTCTATCTCCCTTCTATTTAAATATTTCTCAAAACTTTTTCAAAGTTTATATTTCATATATCAGAAAATATGTACAGTTTTTTAAATTATAGAACCCGTACCTAAAATGTAGATTACAATTTTTCAATGATAATTTTTAATAACCCTGCAGTGCAGGGTATTATGTACAATTTGATTGGCGTAACCGGGAAAGCAGTGCAATATTTTACCAACAGACATTTAATAGAAAATTTTATTATTCTATATATATATATATCGTAGGTAGGCAGTTTACGACATTTAATTATATATTTAATAATTAGCTAACGACTACAAATTTCTAATAAATATTTTTAGTTATGATATATTTGAAATGATACATATGATTTAGTTATGATATATATGAATATGATGTTCAAGAAATTAATCCGTTAATTCATTATACTGATGCCTATTTTTCTGTGATCATACAAGTACGGCTGATTTAAAGTAATTGAATATTGAACAGATTTCACAAGGGACTCTTCTAAATTCAAAACGCGTCTGCTTTCACCTCCTTCCACCTTCTAAAAGAGATTTTTATACAGAAAATTATAAACATTTTAATAAAATATTTTTTTGAAAAATAAAAGAAATTAAAACTGGAAAATTTCTTTTGTGGTTTATTTCTAATTTATATACATTGGTTTTTCCGAGGTAATATACTGTATGAAATCGGATAGTTTAACTTACATCTCATAATACTATCACAAAACACACCCACATTCTAAAAATCCGGAATTTAAATACTCCATATTCATAATTTAAATAATATCTGAACCCTATCTAAATTTAACACTTAAATAAGTAATGAAAATAACAATAAATAAAGTTCGTAAAATAATTTAGATAAAATTAATAAAACTTTTAAAAAGATTCAACAGTGGAATACATAAAAGAATCAAAATACACAACTAATAAGTTTTCTAATAAAGTATAAAAAATTACAAAGATACATCCATAATTATAAATAAAGTTGTAACTTCTTTGGAACTGGTGTGAGACTTTTTCGATAATTTTTTTTTTCAAGAAATATTAAAGAATATGGGATATCTAAAAATTAAACATTTTACATTTTAAACGTAACGGATAACTTACTAGATTGATTTAGAATTGCAATAGATTCTTAAAACATTTTCTTTTTTTTTTAATTAAAAAAATATTTTTTGTTACTACAGACCACTAGAGTAGGATGAGCCAAAATTTTTATAGTGATTTAAAGGGCTGTTGATGTAGAAAATATAGATGCAAAAAAATTCACATTCTCCTTTTAAGAAGTAAGATATGACTAAAAAAATAAAATATGTAATTATTTGGGGAGGGAGTGATTATTAAACAAAAATTTTTGGTAACTTGTGATTTATATAAAAAAAAACCTCAAATTTTGTAAGAAAACCTTTTTCTAAAATTCCCAGTAAAGATTGAAGATTTTATTTCGATCAGAACATCCCCACCCATTTTTTCAATTTTTGCAAACATTAATACATTCTTTCCTCCCGAGCGTAGTACCTATCTACCTACTCTGACGAAAATCGGTAAATGTAGTCTAGAATTATAAGACCAAATACATGCCAACATACATACGTATAACAGGTCAACCAGTACAGGCCATACATACCAAATACAGGCTAACATACATACAAACGTATACGTATACAAAGATCATACGCATACAAAGATCTGTCAGAAACAAATATATTTTTTTAACTTGGTAAGCACTTGACACTGCTTTCAATTGGAACACATTTTTTAGTAAATTATTTACAATTTATTAAATTCTAATTTTTTATTAGTTTTTTTACTTCCTTTTATGAAGTAAAGGAAATATTGTGATCGCGAAAAATCTCGATTTTCAGATTTCAACGGAAATATACATTTTTACCACCCTGAATCAATTTTGATTAGTTTCGGCGTGACGTCTTTTCGTACGTATGTACGTTTGAATCTCGCATAATTGAAAACAATTAGCCGTAGGATGCTTAAATTTTGGATTTAGAACTGTTGTAACATCTCGTTGTGCGCCTTCCCTTATTATTGCAATTGACTGAACCAAAAGTGTCGAAAAAAGCCCAAAATCCAAAAAAAATTTGAATTTTGTACTTTTTCTTAACTGAAGTAATAAGGCCTCATTGAGAGATTTTCAACGATATATCATAAGTGGTACTTATTTTCATTGGTTCCAGAGTTATAGCCAAATAAAGTTTTAATTAATGAAATATTTGGATCCTACAAGGCACATCGGTTCGAATCGGACATCATCTCCTTTTATTTTTTAAAAAAAAAATTTAATTTAAATATATTGATTTATTAATGACTGTTTAACCTTTGACTGGAAAAAATGTTTATGATAAATAATAATTCAATAATAACAATAAAAAAAGAAATACGATAAAATATTAGAAGTTATTAATCAAATAAATATTTTTGTAGTTTTCATTATAAAAAAAAGTGTATATTTAATTTAATAAGCGTACAAGGAAGTCAGGATGTGTTCATATCAGATTTTTTTAAAAAGTCTCCTTACCGCACAAAATTAAAGTTTTTTTTTTTTTACCAGTTTTCCGGTTATATCTATAGCTACATATATCGTTATATTCGGGAAAGTAAAAGTACAAGAAATATTTTCTTTAATATCTCACACAATCAACTTTTAAATTAATTCAATTAAAGAACTGAGCGTTACTTATCTGTCGTTGAATAAAGTGAAAAATGAAATATACATATATATTGATTTTTTATTAAAAAAAACTTGACGGAAATAAAATTTATTACAAAAAAAAAAGAAGTTAATTCTTAGCGGAGAACACAACGCATAAAAGATAAGAAGCTTTAACAGTCAACCGACCCGACCAGAAAGCAAAAGGAGAGGAAATGTTATTCATACGAACACTTGCCTCATCTTATTTTAGATAAGCTTTCTCTGAGTGGATTAGCATTTGTTTTTTGTCCGACTATGTGTTTTCAAATCAATAAACTTGCAAGTTGCCAGCCATTAAGGATGAGACAGATAGATATATAGAAGAAGAAAGAGAAAGTCGATGAAGGGAAAGAGAGGTATGGAAAACAAGAGAGATTATAGCGCTAAAAAGAGATGGAATCGCTTATAGAGAATGGAATGGAGAAAGAGACAGTTATAGTCGATGGTAATTATGGATAATGGATTCGCCCCCGAGGCAGACGTTAGGAGGCACAAAGACCTACAAGATAGGGTAAAGATATCCCCCCCTTTTTTCCTGTTATCCCCTTCCCTATAACGACATCTAAGATTAAAAAAGTATTTACCAGTATAAAACATACTAACATATAAAACATGTGTAACTTTATGCGCGATGATTCACAGATGCAAGAGCGGGAAACAATGTGATCCATAGGGGAGGATTAGTTCGGTTAGAATGTAACTCTAAAAATATACTATCCCTACTTCAATTATTTTTTCTTTAGCAAAAAATCTAAACTTCCAGCAAAATGTTTTTAGATATATTAAAATCAAGATACTTAAACCATAATTTTACTATAGTTTCATTTTACCTGAATGTTTATTAATTTTTTAATTTTTGCAAATCATAAGATAGAATTCCTGTAAAACCTGTTTAACGAAACAAAAATATGGTTAGATGATACCAAAATCAAGTTTATAATAGAAGAAATTCTTTCAAAGCTGCTTAATACTGTTACAGAAATAATACTACTCTATTTCATCAAATCCAATTTCTTATTAATCGGAAAAAAACGTAGAAAACTTACTGATATGAATTCTAAAGATCAAAATGGAATGAAAATGTTAAATGCTACCTTTTATTTACTACAATAGAAATTAATTGGGGGCTAATTTAAGTTAGAGTATTTCTATAATTATACTCATGACACATTAATTAGATTTATTGAGTTAAATGTTTATTTATTATTGATGGGAGACATTGCATACAATGTTCTTTTTCCAAAAAGAAAGGGATACAATGTTTTATTTATTTACATTTGCAATCCCAATCGTTGTTATAGTTATAATACGTATATACGTAACTTGAGGTAATGAAATGTTAATGAAGAGTTGTTTTCTCTAAAAGTAGTGATGTTCATTAAATAACCAGTACTTGTAAACAAAAATGAAGGAGTCGCTCGTAGGGCTGAGTACTCTATATAACCGTACTAATTAAAATTACATAGTGCTGTTTATTTTTCTGAAGGAATATTGAGAAAAAGAATACGGCTTCTTCTAACAAGACGAATATCTTTTCTGAAGATACCGATAAATATGTAAATTTTCGAGAACGCAAGTACAAAATATAGCCTATTTTTCATTTCATTCATAAAGTGTAACAAGATGCAGCTATGTTTAGTCTGTAGCAGTTCACCCGCTACAGTTGTGTACTATAATTCTGAGCAACTTTTAGACTGCTCACATCATACGAACATACATAACTCTTTCTTTATATAGTAAAAAAAAAAAGCTTAAAATAAAAAAATTTATAATAGTTTAATACAGATTATAGTTAATATAAAAGTTACAGTAGTTTATTTGGTAGTAATATTAAAGATCAGAAATAAACTGTAACGAAACACACTATCACTGCATGGTCATAATAATAATATAAAATTTTTAAACATTATTTGCCGTTACGAAAATAAAAATAACTATTTGCTTAAAATTAACTGTTTCATTTTTATCAATATCAGTGTTTGTTAGCACAAAAAATTAAATTCTGTTTTAAATATTTAAATAATAAATCTCCTTGATTTATAAATCTATAACATAATAGAATAAAGTTACTTTTTTTAACTTATTTATTTATGTTGCATTGTTTTATTAGGTATAAAGAATTACCGGTATAAATTTTCACTGTTGTTGACATTTAGACGTAACATGCAAAAAGTATATTATAAATTTATTTCGAAAGAAATTTACTTCTGCTGTGTGATGAAACAGTGAAAAATGTATAAAATAAAAATATTATTTCAAAAAGGAAAAAATAAGAACTAGAGAATGACATTGATATGACAATAGAAATCCTACTGAAAATAAAGAACACACGACTTCACATGACATTATAGTATCAACCTGAATTTATTTTATTTTTTTTTTCAAGATTTTACAAAGTTTTCAGATAAAAATATACGTGATTGTTTAAATTTATAAACTAACACTAAAATTTATTAATATCATTATTATTATTATAAACTATCTAATTAAATCAGAATTTACCTGTTACATAATATCAGAATGAATAAATAAATAAATAAATAAAGTTTTTATTCTGATCAATAAATAATAATAAATTTTATAGATCACGTCAATAAGTAGAATGCTGCTTGAAAGATAAGTGCAACTGTACAGTATTTTCCTGAATGGAAACCAGAGCGGTATAAAAAATACCACTTACCACTCATAATTATAAGATA
Organism: Zanna intricata; assembly: GCA_010016005.3. Lineage (NCBI taxonomy): Eukaryota > Metazoa > Arthropoda > Insecta > Hemiptera > Fulgoridae > Zanna > Zanna intricata. Next base: position 11,422 of record JAAAKQ030060499.1, read on the forward strand.
AAAATTGAACTGAGTAAAGTCAATATTAATTACTTAAATTATAAATATATTAGATAATACTGAGGTAAATATGATGATATTAAATATAAAAAAATCTACAAATTATTCACAATTTAGAAAGCGTTAATGAAAATTATTTGAGCACACATTTATAAGCGCACTCAACGAGTTGCAGAAAATTTTAAGTTTTTTTTTTATTTTTTAATTATTATTTAAAAATTCATCAAGGGTAAATATTAAGTAAATATTGTTTCGGTAAAATAAAATCGTTTATATTGTAAATAGGTAAGAAGTTTTTTTTAATTATTCGATAACTTAGCAATAATAATAAAAATATATATAGTAAGAATTTTGTAAACTTAGGAATTCTGTTGAGCTATACGAAAACAGTTTTTTAATCAGATTTTGAAGATATGAAATGATACAAATTTTTTTTGAGAACCAGTGATAATTTTTCATATCAGAGATTGCAGATTTATAAATATAAACACGAGGATGAGTTTACTATATGATACAACTTATGGACGCTAAACAATAGTTTGATAGCCTACTTTATATTTTGAAAGTTGAAAACCCTTTCTAAATTTTTGCTGGAGCCCCAAGAAATTTATTATAGTTTAGACAGGAGTATACGCAAGTATAAAATGTGTGTAATAATGAAGATAATCTTAGCATTTTATTAAGGCAGTTCATCAAAAGAGATTTGGTCCCTTTAACATGCTTTTTTTATATATAGTACAAATATATTACCAGAAAAGTAATAATATTTTTTTAAAAAGATTTATTTTGTCACTTTCATCCTCATTACTTCTAACAAAAAAAAATTTGTTCACGCTTTATTCTTAGCCAAATTTACCAATTTCATTAATTATTTTTTTATATTTTATAATAAAAATCAACTTTATTGACATAAAAAAAATTTGTATTCTCAATTAATATAGGTGGAAAATTTATTTTAACGATAAATTCCACTGCCTACAAAAAATGGAAGATATTTTGGAGATAAAATTTCTTCGTTATAGAAATTTTTAGTGAGTTGGTGTCATTCCGATATTCAAAATTTTTTCGCATGAAAAAAATACGAAAACTTAAAAGAAAGAACTACGAAGATAGGATATCAGTTGTAAAAAAAAAATAATATCGAATAATAAAGAATTATACAAATTTTTTATGTATATTGGTTGAAGTAAACAGTGTGGATTTAAGACTAGAATAAAAGATCAAAAAGAACAGTTTTATTTGCACGCCTTTTCGCTTGACAGCGCCGCTAACAAAGGTGGTGGCTCGAAACAGAAAGCATATTGTATTTTACAGTTTGCTAAATTTGATTCTGTTGTTACATTTCAACGTGCGTTTCATAGACTAACTGGCATAATCGAAGTAGTCTGAAGAAAATGATGAACGCATCAGGGCCCTTTCTGAATAGTACTAAAATATTTCTTAGAAAGGTTAGCCCCGAACTTGCCTAGATGAACCTAATGATGACAGTGTGGAATGTTTTAAGTCGTCACCATTAAGATGATGACTTTCTTGATGGTATTGCGTTTAGTGATGGTCCAATATTTCATCTTAGTGGAAAAGTAAACATGCATACTATCCTAGAGGACAGAAAATTGACATCTTATAAAAAAAAATTTGGGGAGGCTCTTACAATGCGAAAGAGCCTCCCCAAAAATAAATGTTTTGTACGCGATACCTTGAAGGCAAGTTTACGAGCCATTCTTTTTTACTGAAGCAAGCGTAATAGGACATGCTTATATTGAAACGCTACACACACGGTTCTTTCCTCAAAAACAAAAAGGACCAGAGAATTTAACTCGGCAACAAGATGGAGCACCTCCTCACTGACTTAAGTTTCTATGCGGGATCGGTTGAACGGCATTTTCCCCACCCACTGGATCGGTCGTATGGATCCGATAACAGAGCTTGTTTGCAGTGCTCTCCAAGGTCACCCTATCTGACTTCATGTGATTTTTTTTCTTTGAGAGTTTTTAAAATGATCTTATGTATATGCCTTCCCTAGCTACCGACCCGATCAGTGGCACAAGATTCAAGCAGCTTTCGCTTCCATTATTCCAAATATACTGGTTAAAGTATGGTACAGCTCTCCTATCAGTTGTATATGTTCCGCCTGACGAAATTTGCTCGCATTAAACAATTGTAGAGATAAGCTATAATAGTATTTCTTTCATTTTATTTGTGATTGATTACTGTAAGACAATGTTTCTTTACGTCAAAATGAATTATTTTAATTAACTTACTAATTACTTTCTTAATTACTAACTTATTAATTAAACTAATTAATTGTACAAATTTTAAATAATAATTTAAATAGTTATTTATGTAATTATATTCAATTATGGGATATTAAATGACTTTAAAAATCCGATATTTTTTATTGTAATCTCTGTATAATCTCGTATTCTGTATTACCTTATATCACGCTCGTTAGGGTTTTTACGTCGTCACTCACCACATTCCTTTTCTTACTTTTATAAAGCAGGTTAAGTTTTTAATTGTTTGTTTTCATGCGGGTGTTGTATGTTTACTTTTTTTTGTTAATTCATATTTCAAATAAAAATTTAAAGTAAAGTACATTTAAAAAACTCAAAAATGTTAGAAATATTACATATTAAATTATTTTTTAAGTTTTATTTGTTATTGTCGTCATAAAGTTAAAAATTATAAATATTTTTTTTTGTAATTTTTTTAATCTGGTGTCACTTATGAAACTTTAAATTTAAAAAAAATATATTGATTACATATTAGGAAGAATTTTTTAAATCTGCATCTCTTAAAAACTATTATCATACTATTAATGAAATATATTTTATTATCGAATTTTACAAAAAGTTATTTTAGCTTGCTAAGAAATTTACGGAACTAAAATGGAGCTAACAATTTAGAAAATGACAAAGGAAATTGCACTGAAGATGTTTTGCGTTAAAACAAAATGTAACATTAATGAACTATGTTAATTTAGCACCTGTGGCCACACTTCCTTTAACAAATTCTAATCTGCTTCCTTTATGGTTAATTATAACAATTTATTTATAAACAAATTACTCCTTTTTAAATAAAATATTAAACAAAAATTACATTTATAATTTTCAATTAAAAAAGAAACATTTATGTATTGAAATATTAAATCAAAATTTTAAAAAAGATAATTTGTTTTTGTTTGTAAAATTCGTTATAGAAATATTTTACAGTAATCGTAATAGTTACACTGAAAAAATTTCCCTTCATAAAAGAAATACCTTATTTATTTTACAAAATAAAAGCAAAGTAATATTTTTCATTAAATAAAACTACATTAATTTTTATTTTGTGTGTGTGTGTGTGTATGTGTGTGTGTTTGTGTAACAAACAGATACATAAAACAACATATATATGTATAAAATAAATAATATATATTATTTTGAAACATGATATAAAAGGAAAATCTTGTTTCAAGATAAACCCTATACGTGTAATATACGACAATTCTATCTCGTTTTTTTTTATTTATTTTTTTTTATTTATATATTTTATATAAATCCTTTATGAATGCAGTAAACATTAATTATTACCACTATTAATATACCAAGCCATAATCCATTCATGGATTATTTCCATACCACTATATTGTATTATTTTTCTCAAAGAAATTCAATTTTAACCTTTTAATATTTTAATTAATTAATACTGTATTTTATAACAATAAAAACATTGTTTTACACAGTATGTATGCAGAGCATTAATAAAATATGGCAGCCCATTAATAACATTTAGCAGTTACAATATAAAAATTAAATTTATTAAATGCTCCTACCTCAAAACAATCTATTTTTCGGGTATCAGATCACCGCATCCTCCTCAGGCCCCACGCGAAAGCTACTCAAAACTTTTAAATGAAAAAGGAGGAGAATTGTAACACATAATTTCGAAAGATATTAAAAAACAAAAATCATAAATAAGAAAATGACGCAGTATGGCAACGTTTCCCAAAATTGCAGCCACTTAATATTTTTTTCACTGGTCTGAAAATTGATCTACAGTAATTAAAAGTACTAATCTTACACCAAAAAGATGATAGTTTTCAAGTAAGAGCATTTGCTAAGTTTTATTCTTTTAGTTTTCATTGCTGAATCTTTATTTAAGAGTTAATGTAAATTTCTTCTAAAATTAGCTATGAAAAGCATTACCGCCATTTTGATTAGGGGTATCGTAACACGAAAAATGCAGTCGTTTTAAGTTAAAAATTTGTATTTTTTAAATTGTATTTTTCTATGTTCAACTGTTCGAAAGTTATTTAAAGGTTCTAATTCTTTTATAACTCACCCCCCCCCCCCCCCCCCCCTCCCCTCCCCCCCTCCCCCCCCCCCCCCCCCCCCCCCCCCCCCCCCCCCCCCCCCCCCCCCCCCCCCCCCCCCCCCCC
>JAAAKQ030060510.1:0-15841 GCA_010016005.3 Zanna intricata
TCATCTCATCCTCTGAAGATATAACCTAACGGTGGTTCCGGAGGTAAAACAAAAAAAAAAAAAAAAAAAAAAAATCTTTATAATCTACTTAGGCCTTTCCCGAATATGTTAGCCGGAACCGATAAGAGTAGCAGCTACCACTAATCATTAAACCAGTACGATCAAATAATTGCGAATTTACCACTTCCACTAATATAATAAATGAAACATCTGACAGTTAAAACGGAGTTCTTCAAGAAATTTAGAGTATTTGATTGTATAATTCATTCGCCACGAAAAAATCCAAAACTGAATGTAAAAGCTACTATTTTTTTACAATTAAAATATTTTCTTTAAGACTTCAATTCTGAATTTCAAAAAAAAAACCGGTTCACAGGATATTAATAAAATTCTGATGTATGTAATAAAATTTATGAACGTATGTTGCATAAGCAACTTTCAAATAATTATTGAATATATTAGCCCATAATGCATATTGAATATATCAGAGAAGGGGGGTATATTCTTTTACTTTACTTAATTTTAAGTATATTAAGATTTTAAAATTCAAAAAATCGGTATTTTTTCTGCTTCCCCACCATCAATATCACCTTCCAAGAATATCGTTTTGATTTTTCTATGTTTTCTACGTTAAATGGTAGAAACTAAAACAAATTCCATTGAAAACTATACAACCAATAAAAGGTTACCTATGATTACGTTTTTGGTGGCAGAGGGTAAATTATGATCAAATTTCGTTGTAGTATTATTAATAGTTAAATAAGCCAAAGAAGTTTAAAAATACCAAAAAAGTTTAATATTAAAAATTTTGTTAAATATATAAATTTTTTTAAACTTTGATCGGCTCCCCTACTCACAGTATTGTCCTCGAAGTATTTTTTTTGTGGTCACTTGCATTACTAGTAAGCCTAGGAATTCATAAAATAAATTTTGTTAAAAAATATACAATAAAGAAAGATATAGCTGTGTTTGATTTTTGAGGAAAAGGAAAATTGTGGAACAAATTTTATTTAAAAATGGTAAGATAAGTATGCACCAAACTTAATATAAAATGGGATTATGTATGAAAAATTTTATGAAAATGACCTCAAAAAAAAACGGATCTACATCTACTAGTGATATTATCCCGAAAATGTGAATAACAAATTGGCCTCATATACACCAGTCTCTGTATGAATATTAAACCCACCTTTTTACTGAGGTCCCTGGTTCACGAAACGTCAAAAAATGCAAAAAAAACCTATTTCCCATTTCTTGACTTATTAAGATACTTCCCTTCTTGCAGTATAGCTGTTGTTATTATGATTCCAGGGAAGTATACATACATATATAAATTTTTACTTTTTTTTCCCAGTAAAATCGCTTTACATTGTGGGTTTCCAGAAATGAACGTTGGAAGACGTTCAACCCAACCCAAAAAAAAAAAACTTTTATAAACTCAAAATAGTTTTCATTCACGAAAAATATTTTTTGGCAGTTATCAAAAATACGATTCTTTGAGAAAATTTAAAAAAATTTCCTTATAAAAATATAAATATTGTAAAATATCAGAATGGAGCTATATCTTTTTTTAAATACATTTTTCGAACGGCTTTTATTACCGTAAAAATGTTTTAATATTTTGGATTAATTTTAATCTTCATAACCTTCCGAATTTGAGGTGCAATCTTTTTTAGTTACCTTATTCGTCGCAATTTTAGATACCGACTGAAATAAATATAAGTGGAAGAATCCAAAATGTTGCAAGCTCACGCTTGACTTAAACAACTCGCTTAAATCCTACATCAGATGTCATAACTTAAAAGGCTGTAGACGATCTGAAAAGAGATAAAAGTCGCTACCGAAATCAGAGTAATGTTGCCGAGTCGTTCAGCATCCCGCATTAGGCTTACTGAGGGAATTGAAGAGCGAAAAGCTCTAAAGATAAAGATAAAGATTTGATAAAGATTCTTTATGAAATCAAACATACGGTCGGGTCGCACATCGGTACGACAAACTTACCGAACTATAGGTGATATTCGGTTATACATCTACATTCTGATCAGCAAGACAATGGCCGAATAAAGAACACCACTGTTCTTACAAAAACCAAATCGGATCGATGCCTCTTGTATTTCAGACCTCTTTACATGCATCACAGCCGAACTGGCTCAATTAACAGCAACAAGTTAATCCATCCCTTCTTTTAAGAAACGATGCGTTATTCATCGGGATACTAAACTCGATAAATACCGATCTGCTATGAGATGGGATTTGGCCAAATCTTGTCATCAAATTTTTGGATCTAAGTTGAAATATGACACACATTCATCCGGTCCGTAATCTACACTAAAGGACAACAAAATATTAAACAGGATATCAGAGTAAAAGCTTACAATAAAAAATATCTAATAAAGATATCTAATAAAAGAAAAATTTCACGTTAAATGCATAAAGCATTATTTTGATAAATCATGAATCCGTTGCGCAATAAATAAATTTCGCAATATCAGAACTTACGTATTATTATTTCAATATCTTTAGATAACAAAAGCGGTTCTATGGTGGCGGATTGATCATTTCTTTTAACGATAACAATGAGCGATATAATATTAAAGTCGTACGATTCGAGATATAAAATTATTACACCGATATAGCATTTATAAATCTTAAAGGAAGCTGAGGGGACATATCGTATACACCGATCTAACGAGGACATACGGATGAAAATATCGTGTTTCATCGACTATCCATAAAATCGTGATATCAAACTATATAATATTAGCCGATTAAGAATGGAATATTTGAAATAAGCGATGATTTCTCATCTTTAAAAGTAATTTTTTTTAAATATATAAATTATTTAAAGGCTCGACAATCGAAAAAAGAGATTTCATGTGGTCACCTCATGACTTTCCCCTTTGACATACTCGCTGATCGAAACGGAGATAGTACTATTTATCTTAGAAAAGCATTTTATAGATCTTTACTTTACTTCTACGTTCTGTACTTTACTTTTATTCAATGTCGTCGTCGATTTTTCTTTCAACGATTTGTGGACATTTCATAAATTATACTATAAAAAGATTGAAAAATAATTTCCTACCTACGGTCAAGTTTTTGCTTTTGTAGGTAGTATATTTACAAGATTATAGTATTATCTTTATCGATATCAGGGTGCTATATTTATTGATATAATAAATTGATTAAATATCAGTTCGTGCTAAATTAATTAACTAAGCGCTTTATATTTTGTATAATGTATGGTCTCTCTCTCTTGTCTTCAGTCATTTGACTAGTTTGATGCATCTCTCCAAGATGCATTGTGTTGTATCACTTCTGTCTTTTTATGTGTATGAATTATGTATTCATATTGAGATTGAAATAAATAAATAAAAAATAGATTAATTTAAACATCATACAGCCACAACAAATATTGACCGGGCCAGTAAAAAATAAATGAAAACAAAAATATGCAAGCACAAAAATATTACTATCATTAAATAAATGATCGCAACATTAAAAATATAATCTTACTACTAAAATTACAATGAAGTTATATATATATAACTTCATTGTTATTAAGATACAATCCATATATTCATACGTAATTATGTCTTATCACAAATGAATTAAATCGGGCCGGCGTGCTCACCTGTTCACCTACTCTTTGCGGTGAACCGTTGTTAAGGTGTTACTAGTACGGCTAAATATCGTTTGCATTTTTCTAAACGCAGACAAAATGAAAAACCTAATCGTGCGAGAAGTCCTATATTCTACAACGTACAACGACCCGGGTGAAGCTTACAACTACTGAAAAGAGGTAGGTAGCACAGTAAAGTGAGTAGCTCGGTTCGAAATGGGTGCTTTTGCAATAACAACTGATGAACCACATTTCCAGCACGTCTGTTTTATACCTTTTACTTTTTTGTTTGATTTTTACCGAAATAACTTGTGTACTAGAAATAAATTTGTCATTAACACAATATTATTTATTAATATGCTACAAAATTACCAAACAATTAAAAACGTTTCATGTAATAGTTTTAACACCCTTCGAATACTGCATATTATTTATTTAATTATAAAAAGCAGCCGTACTGTTATTATGATGGAAGGGATGAATGTGGGTGGAAGAACAAGTTTTATAAGATTCGCTGGTTATTCAAAATCAGAAAACACGCGGTAACAAAATACGGACTTAAACAGACTTAAGCATATAACACATAGAAAAAATTATTATATAGTGAGATAAAGAATGAAAAAGATTGGAAGAGAATTAATTGGACAAAGTAAAAAATGAAGGAATTAGGAGAGTAAGCGAAAATAGAATAAATGAATAGAAAATACAAAAAGAAATAGATCAGAAAAGAGTAAAAATTATTGACGTTCTGAAAGGAAATAGGAATTACCAGGATTTTTAATATTTAGCTTAGGATATTTAATATTTAGAATAGAGGAGAATGTAAACAGACATGGGACAAGAAACCTCTGCCTCAGGGCAGATAATCGTATGATGATATTTGATATTAAATACGAGTAGTATTTTAAGCTAGACAAGTGAAAGTAAAATAAAATAAAAATTTACCTGGGTCCAAGTTTTATAGATTGAGTTTCCAGAAACTATAGAAAAAGTCAGCACTTGTTTGTAAATTATCCGTTTAAATTTGTCCGTTACAGTAAAACCTAAACTAGAGATTTATTGTAATGGACTGCTTAATTTAATGAATGTAGGTTTGGGATTAAAAATTAATCTGGCAATTTAAGTCTAATTTCGGACAATTCATCACAGGCTTACATTTTTATTTTGCATTTTAACACCATTATTTTATAACTTTTAAGAGTAGTAATTCCCTTTTAATCCAATTAAAAATGATTTCATCGTTTTAACTAGTCTTTCTTAATTTAAAGCACGTGTTAACAGACAGTAGCTACCTTCGATTAATGCAATGTATAGACCCTACTATAATAATAAAAATGATAATAATAAAGGTATAAAACATAAAATTATAGATATTATTATGTAGCCCTATGAACGTTACGAGTATATATCTAATATAGAGAGTAATATATAAGCGTAAAAAAAGTCAATTGTAACACAACTCAAAACGGTGAAAATGTTTTTTACATGAGCAGTAGATGCAGAGCGCTAGAACGTAGACGGTCACGCTTCCCGCCGGCTACAATAATCGACAGTTAAGACGATTGGAACGAAGGATGTCGTGCGCGTCTCACTTAAAAATTGAGGCGTTCACACGAGCAACCGACAAACGTATATTTAAAAAAATATCTATTAACTTTCCACTAACTTAGCTTTTTAATTTTTCTTAAATGATAAAAAAAGTCAAAGGTATACAGTTCGATTTAGTTTACCAAAATATACAGAAACATATAGGATTATTACTACGGACGTAGATAGGACCTCCAAATCTGGATTGTTTTAAAAATATTGTTATTTTTAAACCCCTCCGCTCAGATAAAACATAAATGATAATATTTTCACAAAATATAACATGACTTTCGACGTCTACAAATAAATATTTTAAAATTTTTATTTCATCGTAAAATCCAAAGAAAACCCTTAATTAACATAGGTCTTAAAACCGTTTTAAAAAATGTATAACTGGAAAAATATATATAAGTAAAAAAGAAAAATGTAACAAGCTGAAAAATTTTTAATTACGCACTCAGATTTCTTAGCGGTCCGATAGCTTAATCTAATAAGATAAAACGGTAAAACAAACTAATAACATAACCTAATTTTTTTATGTATTAACAGTTGTAAAACTATAATACGGATATGGTTTTACTGACACACGTATTATGAACCGAGTAGCCAGTGATTCGAACAAAACCTGTTTAAGAGGAAATTCTATAAAATATCTATTGAATGCCGCGGATACCACTAGAGGCAGTGCGTTCAGCAAGTTGAACCGTCCACCTTAATTCCAAGCCGTGCATTGTTCAATAAATTTCCGGTTTTCCTCCTTTTTTCGTAGCCTCCTCTTCAACATTTCCTTCTTGCGCGCGCACATCTATATACCATCACACAAACACACAAGTACTTAAGTTATGAGAACTCAAACATTTTATGCCGTTTTAATTGTTTTTTGCAGTTTTAATATTTCATTGTCTATCTCGCTGCGTTCCAGCCGGTCTTCATTCCCATAATTAATTAAATAGAAATAATTAAAATAAAGTACGAGGAATTAATTATTTATAATTATTATATCGTAAAAAGAAATCGGTCAAAAACGAAAACATTTCATAATTTAATAGAAAGAGCGATATTACCTTCTTACATTACAAACGATGAAAGATAAAAAATACTGATTAAACTAATCTTTTTACGAAAGGTTTTAATCTTCCGACCCCAACTTACGCATTCCAGGAGTACTTTGTCGTAACGTCGGAAACAAAATGTATAAAGGGGATTATGTATACCGGTTCTGCGAAAAGATTTACGTATTTGATCCGATGTAAGTATTGTATTTATCGATCTGACTCAGCTAACATTTTGCATGCACACCAAAAAGAAGTTCCAAAATATATAATGTAAAATATCAGGGACTTTTTTTTTGTTTTAATCTACAAAAAAAAAAAAAAAAGGTAAAATTTAAAAATAAATTTCCGGTTGTATTTCGACGTGTGACTGGATGGACCGAAAAATAAATTGTAATTTTGGACTGTAGCCGCCAAGTCCGCCAGATTCACGGCTTTTTGGCTTTTTCAAACTGGCCCGTTCGAAAGAGCAGTTACTCTCATAAAAAAAATCTTGGAGAAGGTATATGATAAGGTTCGTCAAAGAAGAAATTTTTCAAATACCGAATACTTCAATTGTAATACGCTTAAACGTCCATTTATCCAGTAAATCTAGATGTAGACATCTTCCACAAACAAATTAAAATGACGAAGAGTACAAGCAACATCCTTATCTTCTTCTTTCTGAACTAAATCGTACCTTTTCTCACATTATGTAATAGTTTATTTCAGCTGCTTGTTCCTCGTAGAAATTACAAATATATCTTTGTCTATAATCCAATAATGTTTTTCTTAAAATCTTTTAACATTCTAACCGTTTTAATTTTAAAGTGCTTATTCAATATTTATAATTTCCAAGGTTTGTTTTTTCCATCTTGCCTTTTCAAATTAATCATAAGTTAATTTTAAAGACACACACACACGCGCGCGAACACACACACACACACACACACAGAGTGTGTGAGAGAGAGAGAGAGAGAGTGATCTGTTGATAACTAATTTTCCAGTAATAATACAATAATTACATTAATTGTCGTCAAACAAAAGAATTGTGTTTACTTAAGGAACACCTTGATAGAAGACAATTGGTTTTAATCACGTTTTAAAACCTGTTATTTTCTGCTACGCTGTTTTGATAGCAATATTTTTTAAGAAAAACTGTAGAAATTACGGAACCTACGTGTAAGTTATTCATTTTTTAACAAAAATAGGTTTAACGAACCTATTTTTTATTTTATAAAAATAAAAAAATTTTATTTAGCTATGATAAAACAGAATTTCATCGTTCATATACAACAGGTATTTTTAAAAATCTCCCTTTGGTAAACTTTAATACGGTAATTTAAATAAAAATTGCTATTTTGGCAGCGATAATTTTGTATGACTGAGTTATCAACAACATTTTTATGGTGTGAACAAGGTTTCAAAATCTCAATTAAAATGTTGATAGAAAAAAAAATATTCGTAAAGAAAAGAATTTCAATTGATTTTAGTGTTATTTTTTGCCCTTTCTAGCATTGTCATTCTAAAATTCGTACTCAACGCGTTTCGGAGTACCTCCATTAACAAAACCGCTTTTAGCATTGAGTCTTGCTGATATGGGACCGTCGAATCCCAACTTAGGAAAATTCAATACTAAAAGTGGTTTTGAGAATGAAGGTACTCCGAAACGCGTTGACTACGAATGTTAGAGAGACAATACTAGGAAGTACAGAAAATAACAATGAAATCAATTAAGATAATCCTTGTGGAAATATAAAATATTGTGGAAGATTTGGAAGAACATCGGTTAAAATGTTGGAGTCTCGAACAATCGGTAGAAAATTTCTCGGTCGTTTTACGTAAGTATAGAATACTCTATGGATGAATGTATATACAAACTCTGTAACACTATAATGATATTTGTAAAATGCTTGTTTTAATTTCACAACAAAAATTTATATTTTGATTGAGAATCGGAAAGCAAATTTAAAAAAAAAAATTATGGTAATATTAAAATTCAGAAAATTTGTTTTAAATACTTAAACAAAAGATAAATTTAATTAAGTATATTTAGGCAAACTTATATATGATATTATAATGATTCTATGGGTCGTTTATAGACTTCCATTGACGGAGAAAAAAGTAGAAAACTGCCTATAAACGCGCAGTATCTATAGTTCCTATAATTTTCCTTCAAATAAAGTGCAACTCAAAATAATGAAATTGAAAAAACCCGACCATCAAAACAGTAAAATTATAATTATTTCTATATATAAGATATTATTTTTCGAAGCAAACACTTTCTTTGGGCACACGCGTACTACAATTATTATAATTTTGTTTATAAACATAGAAAGAAACTTGGGGTAATCAGTGTTTCATATCTGTCCTTTTCTTCACCGAGACAAACCGTGCTGAAAAGTGCGAGTATAGAATTTCAAAAATTTTTAACAATAAAAATATTAACGATCGCTTTCCCCGACGTTCCATACAACAAAAACCTCATTAACATTTGTTTAACAATACATAAATGAGTTTTAGCCCGTTCCAAATTAGTACCGATGGTGTTAAATCGTATAAATATCGCAGTGCAAGAGAAGAATGCAGACTGTAGACGGAGTCATTTTATTATTTTTTTTTTCTTTCGAGTTATAATCGACTACCCTTTTCTACTATTCGACATATGCTCCTAACTTAAAAAACTTCAGTGGCCAATCGTATTCACTGATAGTAGACACAACAACAACAACAACAACAACGTTTTGGAAACAATAAAACAGAGTATTTCATGGCCTCTTATTTCCCATAGCGTATAGTTAGATTCTTATGATAAAAAAAAAAAATTGTTTTACATCGTGCACACGACTACTCATATAAAAACACGACGTTCATTCTAAAAAAAAGACATATATAACAATTCTTTCATAATAGTATTCGTATTAATAAATATGTATTACAAAATATTTTAATTATTATTCTAAATACAATGAAATAATTTTAAAACAACATATACTTTTTTTAAAACCAAGAAAAGAGTGCGATTAACAGGGTAAACTGTTTCACTAATGACCGATAAAAATTCTGATTATAATTTAAGAATAAACTGTTTTATAAAACGGAAGGAAATTTATTTTTATAATTCAATCGATGAAATCTTTGAAGCAAAGCTGATAAATAATAATTTTTATTACGCGTTATTTTACTAATCCGCTCTAGTCTCAAAACAAAATTTTCTTCTCTTAACCGAACAAATCAAGAAACATTTAAAAAAACAACAATAATATCTACTTAATCATCTACAGTTATTTTAAAAAATTAGTCAATTATCTTTAATGAACATAAAAAATGTATATCTAATAAAAAACCGACAACTATTGCTTACCTGTGCAGTGAAAGAATGAAGACATTAAACGTTCAATGAATTAAGGATAGAATCTTTAACCACAAAAGATTGAAATTTCATATTTTTTACTCTCCACAAAAGGCCGAGTAGAAATCTACTACAAAAGTACGTATTGTGCATTACCTGCAGACTATCGCAGTTTAACGGTTTTATATTTATCCCGTAATTGTACGTTTAAGATTTCGGTCTACGATAAAAGAACTTCTGTGTACTCCCAGTTTTATTCATGTAGTATACACCGTTCTCTCTGTTTTCCTTGTCTTCCAGGAACTTGAGGTGAGAGTCAGCATGTACATGGAAAAGTCGCATAAGATTTTAAGTCTCTGCTCCCAGCATCCAATGCAAGAATTTTATAATTTACCACGTCCTTTTTTTAACAAATATTAACAGCGGAAAACGTGTAAGTTTCTTACTAAAACTGGTTTATTACTTCAGAATTTCCACTCATCTCATGTACTATCCACTCATGTACTATCTAATAATTCTGTTAAACTAGAGTTAATTTTCTTTAAAAAATATTTGAAGAAAAAATGAAGTTTTAAGTTTGAGATGAAACATTTAAGAACCTTTCAAATACAATATTATTGTTATTTCACTATTACCGAACCAGGAGTTCAATTAATAGATAATTAAAATCTAACCAACCTCAATATCTTTTGAAACGAAATATTTTAGTCAAGTTAAACAGCAGTATATTTATGGGTTATCTTAGGAAATAACCTCAGTGATATTATATATGAGAACAACCTATTATTTGGCATCCGAGGAATGCCGTATATAAATAACGAGAAAAGCAAGAGACAGAGAAAACATTTTGCACTTTGCATCGAGTAAAAGTCTATACTTATAAAGGTTACATTATCGAAAGGTAAAATTTCAACAGTCTGTTTACAGGCGATTGTGTAAGGATTTATGAGCTTGTATATGAAGCAAGTCGATCTAATCTTCCATAATAAATAAGTTTTATGTTTTATCGTTAGCAAACCGTGAAAATAAATCAAATGGATTCCTAGATAGCAAATAATTAGTTAAGTTATAACATTTTATGATTCGAGGCTGGGAAAATTACCGCTTTAAGTATAAAAATAGGACTTTTTATTCAAACTTAATCAAATATATCTTCAATTGCATTTACTAAACAAGGGTTTCCTTGATCTCATTTCTTTTTTTTTACAAAAGAGAATCCTGAAAAATCTAAATATGTCTAGTAACAGATAGGATTTTATTAGTTTACCCATAAAAAGTACTATAATTAATAATAATTTGTAACTTTATATCTATGGACGTTATTCAATTTAAAATTTGAAGTACAGAATATATTCTAAGTAAAATTATGATTAGATAGATTAAATTTTACGTAATTAAAGTGATAAAAGTAGATTTAATAGACTATGTCGATGAAATTTTGCGAGGGTAGGGAATTTACAGCTGTCAATTAAGAAATAAGGCTGACCTCCATTTTTTATTGAAAGTTAAGGTAAAAAAAAATTCAATGAATAATATTTATTGTTTATGAAAAAATGCATTGTCGTGTTTACGAGCAAACGGGAGACAAATTCTACACACAAACACACACATACATATATATATATAATATTTTACGACAAGCAAACAGAGGAATATTAATAAAGCGTGAACAAATACGACCTAACAATCGGTCGTGTGTGTATGTACATACATATATATATATAAACATAAATACATTGGGATGAAAATAAAACATAAGTCGTAATCACGATTTTACTTCTGTTTACAGTTACTAAAAAATAAAATCGAACATATGAATCGCTCATAAAAAAAAAAAAAAAAAATCACCTAACATACGATCCAACAAGTGATAACAAATCGCTTTCAATTAGTAAAGTCCAAACAAAACTAAGATAATCTATTTACATCCAATAAGTAACGTCTAAGCGACAATATTATTTACCTCCTTGATATTACTAAAAATATTAGTAATGAATTTATTGGAGGTAAAGCTGGAAATTATAAAAAAAATATTTAAACATTTCGAAAAAACTAGTTCCATTTTTACGATAAAATTTCTATAAATCTATCTATTTTTATACAAGTATAGTAAGAAAATTATAAAAATATAACCGTATATAAAGACTGTGTCCCCAAGCTATTCACCATGTACCACGCTCACCATTTTGTCCGGAATGATGGTTTCAAAAATAGCCATTGAGTCGTACATGAATTTTTAGGTTTTACATTGATATAATCATTAAAGTTATATATAATTCTTATAGAATTTTAATATAAACTACTTTGTATTGATTATGAACCTGTATTTAGCGAAATAAAGTTGTTTAAATAAAACAAACAACTTGCTATGAGTAATTACCTGTATTAGAAAATTAAACACAACTACGACTTATCGGAAGCTGTTCTTTACATTTTTATTTCATACGAAAAAATTTTTATCAATCATTTTGTAGCCATTTCATTGTGTAGCGTTTTCATTGTGACAACGACTGTTCAGTTCGTAAACGTTTCGTGTGCAGAACTACATAATGAGTGAAAAAAAAGCTGCATTCACTTACCATTGCAGAAAGGTTATATGTTGTTGCTTACACCAAGGTCTATGAAAATCGTGCTACAGGCAGAAAATTCCATACAGCAGAGTCCTGCATTTGTGAGTAGCGAAAGAAAGAAACAAATTTCTAGTAGCTGATGTAAATAAGAGATTATATCGACGGAAATATGCGAATTATCCGGAAATAGAAGAAAATCTTCCAGCTCATGCGTGGAATATCGGTTTGGATGCGGGATTTCTACAAAAATGTGTCAGATCTATCATTTTTAGATGCCTTGGAAATTATCTAAAAATGAATTTAAGGCGAGTCTTAACTGGATAATTCAATTTCTTTGTTGAAATAATTTTTCTATCATAAGAAGGACGACAACAGCACAGCGGCTGCCAGAAACATATAAAGATAACGTAACAAAGTTTCAAAGATATACGAGTATCATAAATTTACAAAACAGAAACAATTATTTCCTAGATGAAATCGAACTGCGGAACAGACATAGGTGACTTTCGAAATGAAATACCACCGATAACAATAAATGAAAGTGAAGGTGCAAAGAGTGTTCGGATACGAACTGCCGGTTAAGAAAAACAATTAGCTCGGTGATGCCAACAATATTTTCGGAAAGGAACACATTACTCTTATATGTAATTTTTAAAAGAAAACATCTACCGAATGGTGAAAACTAGACTGAATTAAAAGCTTGTGGGAGTGTCGATCAGATTTTTTATTACGAAAGCCTTCCGTACTTGTAATGATCAGTTTTAGGTGTCATACGATGACGTTAAACAAAGGCTCGGGAATATAATCCTGGAGGTTATTATTTCTGATGGAATGATATCTATTCTTCAACCTCTAGATGTCTGCTTAAACCGACCGTTTAAAATCGAAATTCGAAAACATTACACAAACCGGATATCAAACACACACGATAGTACATCATCTGATAAAATTAAGAAACCGTCTTCGATACAGATTTATGAGCGGATTTTTGCGGTTTGTTCAGAAAAACTGGACGATTTGATTAAAAATTGTTTTTTTTTTTTTTTTAAATACTGAAAATTAATGTTTTATTAATCTTTACAATTTTTCAAAACTGAGCACGCGTGAAAAATGGGTGTAAATGGAATAAAAATTAGTTAAAATCACTTCAAATAACAATATTTTTGGCTCAATGAAGAAAAAAATTATTAAAAAATGTTTATGTACTTCTCTCCACCTCTATAACTTGAAAAAACATCTCCGACCTGATAACCTCCCATTAAAAAAAATTATAATAATTACAAAGAAATAGTTTCACTTCCATACTTTTGAACTGCCAAATGTTCGAAAAAAAATGTTATAAAACTAAAACGTTTATTGACGGATTTTTTTTTTCATGGTCAAGCCTTTCTGTCTATCGCTATATTGTATGATTTCATTGATTTTTTATTAATGTTATTGAAGTCGCTCTGATGGTTACGTTGTAAGTTTTTCCCAGGTAACATTTGCAGAAGATTTATTAAAAGAAAAATTAGAATCATTTAATAGACGATATGAAAATACTTTCATTTTGTGACTTCGATGTCGCTTAGTTTTTTATTTTTATAGCTCAATTACAAAAACCCGATGCCATTGTGATAAAAAAAATATTTTCACACAAAAATTAATTGAAAAATTTAAATTAAAAAGTAATACCTATTCTCGCATTCAAAAAAGTCTTAACTCACACTCGGTAGCAGTCTTTACTTCATTTGTCTACATTCCTTTTTTTTTATTGGGTCGCCGACTTTCTTACGAGCGGCTTTTTCTCCATAGGTTAGTGTTTTTGCCGGCCTATTCAAATTTAATGTAAATTAAGGTAAACTAAAGAAAAAAAGAAAAAGAAAACTTTTTTTTGTAGACCCGCTATATTATTAAATCTTGAATCTAATTTAATAATCTTTATTCAAGGTAATAGAACAGACTTTAGCTTGGCTTTTACTTAGTATAAAAGAATCGCGTGAAACGATATTTAGTAAATTAAAAATTTCATTCGACTGTACTGTATTTACGAACGTTGCTTTATCTAAAAAAATAATATTTTCCCAAATAAAACCAGACAATATTCATTATTTCAAAACAAACAGAAACACAGAAACATTTACGCGTTACACAGAACACTTTGTCTACGATAAAGGGCATTATGGTTTCATTATAGACCAGTTTAAAAGATCTTCTGACCGATTAAAATAATATTTTCCCCTTACAAAAATAATATTATTCTTTCGATGATTTTTTTTTGATAACGCCTAAATGATCTGATTTTCTGCGTACTCTTTTTTTAAAGTATAATTAAGTAAGTATTCAAATATTTTTTTTTTAATTAATGCCTTCAAAATTATAATTTTATTTTTTTATAATTTATATTACTACGGATTACAATCACTTCTCTTCCTTTCTTTTTTTTTCTCTCTATCTCCCTCTTTTTATGATGCTGCTCTGATCTAGATCTAGTAACCGTGGAGAAGCTATCTCTACCCATCCCTGACTTAATAGTGTATAATGTTCTAATCTGAATAAATTATTTAATTTTTTTTGTTGTTGTTAAACCTTTACACAATTTTTCTATAAACTCAGTTAAGGAGATAAATTGAGTACGCTGATCGGTCGTTTTAAAGTACAGTATTATCCAAAGATTTCACTATGTACACATAAATAACCTTCAACCGATGTACGCACATGTATTTACTCCTATCCGCTTCTTTGATATTCCAATTAATAAAAAAAGGGACCTAATATTATTTACCTAACAATATATATAATAAAACAAATAAGTGTACTGTCTACCGACAGCATAACCACTTCCATATAAGCATAGTGCATATAGCATTCCTCACAAATCAGGAAGTGATACATTAATCACATTTTATACCCATCCAAACACATAATATTTTTATTTATTTTGACTTAAATATTATATTTCCATAAATGATGATTCTGTATAACCATTATGAAAAACTATGGTTTTCCATAATGGTTATACGGAAAATCTCAGAGATAAAACCGATGACAACCCTGTCTTTCACCAAGTGTAATTTGTATTATTGATTGATAAAAAAAAAATTAAAGAAAACGGCAAATCACATTAATCTCTTAAATACCGTTGGCTATAAAATTACGCTGGTAACATTTAAATCATAGCTTATATTAGAAAACTTTTTAAAATAAGTTTTGTTTTTTTAAATAAATTCATTAATTTTTTGAAAATATTTTGTCTCAAAATTATTTAGAATTCTAAATAAAGATTATTAGAAATTAAAAATTAATTAGAATTCAACGTAGAAGTAAATGTAATAAAAGCTTATTAAATTGTATGAAACATTTTAGTGAAAAGCAGTCTTTAAATTTAAAATCTTTCATTTTGAAATGTGAGAAGTATCTTTTTTCAATAATTTTGTGAAAAATATTTTTCTAAGCACTTAATGTAAGATGTACATGGCAAAAATGTAATAAAATTTGACGAAAAATCTTTTCCACCGATAATTTAATGCAATTTTCTTACAAAATTAGTTGTGAATTCACTACTAGAAGCATATATATATATATATATATATACACGATTTTATCAACAACAAATTGTTTTTCTTGCCGGCCTCCGTAGCCGAGTGGTAGCGTCTCGGCTTTTCATCCGGAAGGTCCCGGGTTCGAATCCCGGTCAGGC
>JAAAKQ030060532.1:0-15840 GCA_010016005.3 Zanna intricata
TGGTCTAGTGGTTAACGCAACATTGCAAATCAGCTGATTTCAAAGTCGAGAGTTCTAAGGTTCAAATCCTAGTAAAGGTAGGTTTTTTTATACGGATTTGAATACTAGATCGTGGATGCCGGTGTTCTTTATTGGTTGGGTTTCAATTAACCACACTTCTCAGGAGTAGTTGACATGAGATTGTACAAGACTATACTTCATTTACATCCATACATATCATCCTCATTCATTCTCTGAAGTAAGTAATACCATACGGTAGTTACAGATGCTAAAAAGAAAAAGAATGAAAGATAAACAAAGGAACTATGCTAAAATTAGCCTGGATGAATCGAGGGAAACAATGGTAAAACCTTGATCGGAGCAGTATTACAAAATATACAATTAGTTTTAAAATAAAATCCTACTCCTACAGGACTGAAAACGTTTTAGGAGTCTATTTCTAACTCTCTCATTCCCACCTTCACATCCCCCCTCTCCTCACTCCCCCTCTCTCTCTTTCTCATTCTTTCTATTGATAAGGAGATAGTTCTCAATAATACCACATTTTTATCATTATTTACCACAGGATAGCTGCTATGCGTTGTCGTGAGAAACGCAAATCATGGGTTGCATCCCTGGAAAGAAGAGCTGAACAGATGGGGAATACAAATCAACAGCTCCAGCTTGAAGTTGCTTCTCTTAGAGCAGAAGTTGCACAACTTAAGACACTGTTGCTCGCCCATAAAGACTGCCCTGTCACTCAGGCTATGGCACAAGGTTAGTTGAATCCATTATATTTAACAATTAATGTCTACTTCAGCTGGTTTCAATAATTTATTCATCTAAGGTATTAGAAAAGAAAAGAAACTTTTCTCCTATTAAGTTTCCATCACCGATCGATTTAATTTAATGGAGTGAATATCTGTATTAATCTGAAAGTAACTTTCTATCAACAATCCAAACCAAAATATTGTAATAAAACATTTTTTAAATTAAAAAATTGTCATCTTTAGTAACTGGTGCTGCAGAGTTCTCATGTCATCTGATGTTACTGGTCTGATTTCTTTTTAATTAGGCAAACACAGAATTGTGTCTGTTCATTTAGTACATCATTGCACTATGTTTTTATATGTTTATAAATTCATAATGGTCAATTGTGTGGCCTTAACACACTACGTACATTTATTTATATATATTTTAAAAACAAATATATTATAACCACCAGTACAGTACAAATATAAGGTAAGAATGCTCGCTTAATTGTAGCGCTTTCTAAGTGTTACTCCATCACTAGAAGTCAAATTTTACAAACTATACACAATTAAAATATAGTTAAAAATTTTAAATGGATTTCATTAGAGTGTATATAGCAGTATTTATATTAGTATGTGACACAAGTATTTGCATACTAATTAAATTCATTTAACATTTTTAACTATATTGTAATCTATTTTGATTGCGTGTAATTTTTTTTTAATTCTACCAATTTCATGTATACATAATCCTTTTTTTTATTTATTATTAAGAAAAAGAAGCCTCATATTTAGTTCTCTTCATAGAATAAAGTAGTTACACAAATTATAAATTTTGAATATTTACCCTTCTACATTGATTATTTTTTTGTGTATAGAAAATGAGAATTGCTCAAGTACATATATAAAAAATTACAAACTAAAATAATTCTTAAAAATCTTTAATAAAATGAATTTAATCATAAAAAATAAATTGATAAAGTTAATAATCTAATATTATTAAAAAGAAATTTTATTTAAATAAAGTATTGAATAAAACTAATTAAAAGAAATGATAAATTAGTCTTACATTAAAACATTAATGATTGAGAAATACATGAAGTAATGAAATAAAGATGAAAACAGCAAAAAGGAACTATGTTCTCAAGTACTTAATCACTACAGCTGATAAAAGATTATAATATTTTTAGTTTCTTCCTACTCAATTATAAATCGCTTTATTACTCTGTATTAAATAGAAAGTTACCATCTTTAATTTCAGTAATTTCTTGTGATATTTCTAAACTATGTGTATGAATTATATAAATTGATTTTTACTAGTGCTTATTTGTATTAGTGCCATACTAATGCTTATATGTGTGGCGCTAAAAAAAATATTATAAAAGAAAAGTATTGAAGTTAGGAAAGACTGTCAGAAATCTGTTGATATTTTATCTTATTTAGTTTTTTCATATGAACTATGCTGTATTGTTTATTTCCAGTGTACTAACAGTTTAACCCAGAAAAGTTACAGTTTTGAGCACAGCTCAAATAAAAGTTTTATTATATTGTTATTGATATCTAGTTTCCAAACTTTGGTTATATTCATCATCTTCCCGAAAAAAACCTCCTGATGTTACATTCTGTGAATTCTGTCAAGTCTCTTCCTAATGTATCTATAGATTTTCTCTTTTTACTGTAAAAAAACTTAAGTGATTTTTGATAAAAATATTTCTGTTGAACTTTGAGAAGCTATAATACATAGATTCTGAGGAATACGAGAGATTGTTGTGGGAGGGGTAAGATTTTTACTAAAGTAGTGCTTTTCTTTTTAGGTGTGTTGATGTAGTTAGTAAAAAAAATCCACCCAAATACAGGTATGTTCTGTTTTAAATGAATTATGTTTGCTATTTAAGATCTTTTTTTTTTTAATTAACAAATTTTGTTCATAATTAGACATTATATGGTTAGAATAGTTTTTTGTATTATATTATTGTTTGCGTCTGTATTTTCTAGGTAATGCTGAAAATCCTTTGGTTCCTTTGACAACTCAGGTGTTCAATGTAACATTGCCTGTAACACAAAACAAAGTTATTTCTGATCGCAGTCTGTTAACACAAAAACCAGCTACTGTGATTCTTTTTAATCCACCCGGCATTACAAAGAAAAGACTTCAGTCATCAGAAGAGACTGGTCTTCGACAAAATCTTAGGAAAAAACTTTGTAATTCTTCCACAAAAAAATCAACATCTCTTATCCAGAATGATGGACTGAAGAAAAAAAGTGCAATAAAAACATTAGGCATAGATCTAGAAAATACACGTGACTTCCAAATAAATGAGAAATCAACAAGCATCGCAACAGATAGTGATACACAACAGTATGTGACATTACAAAGTGTTGTAGAAAGTTTTAAAGATAACAATGTTATTATTGACGATATACAATCGGATGATGTTCAACCTGGTAAAAAGAAAATTAGTAAACCAGTTGCAACTCAGGTTATACAGATTAATCCTAATGCATTACACCGTGAAAATATTACATTAAGGTTGCCTGAAGATAATGATTTACGTGTTATTGACATGCATCCAATTGTCACATCTAGATACAGATGATCATTTAAATTGTGTTATATTTTAATAATGGTATTTCATTAACACCATGTTTATAATTATTATTGCAGATTTATTTTATAATTTGTGTTTGTCTTAAAAAATTTCATTAAAATTTTATATTTAAAAAAATTAAATAATTAGTTGTACATGTTGATTTCAGTGATTTAAGTTTAAAAAATATATATTATAATAATCCATAAATGGGTTATTAGATGTACCAGTATTCACTGAGGTTCAATGGTCCTCAGTTATAGTTGTCAGTTATATGTTAGTTAATTATATAATTGTGTTGTTATTGTTATATAATTGCCTGGATTACTATCTAAGTTATCAGCCTTAAGAAGGCTGATCCTCACTTAAACTGCTACCATTTGTATAAAGCTCCAACAAAACTATGAGGTATACTAAACGCAGAATTATGGTGTAATATCTGGTTCCTTTATCTCCTCAAAAGATTATGTGATCAGATATTTACTTAAGTATTCGATCGATATCTGTTCAGAGGAATTTTCTTTGGTCGTAAGGAAATTGTTGGTCTGATATGATATACCTATCTACAATTATCAAGTCTTGCTATAAGGTTCCAGCACAGCCTATTAATATTTCAGGAGTAAAAATCTTACCTTTTAGCATTTATCTCCTTCAATTTACCCTCCATCTGTAAGCACATTGCTGGGCTGTATGCACATTTTCTATTTGTTTAAAGAATTCTTTGAAGTCTTTTGTTCAAAAGCTTCTGAGAAAGCTTTCTTTTTTTGTGTCTTCCATAAATACAAACAGATTATCTGTAGCAAATTTAGGATTTTTTTTTTTTTTAAATAAGTAGAAATCAGAATGTTCTAAATCTGGTAAATATAATAGATGTTCAAGAATATTTATACTAGAATCTTCCAATGCATCAGTTGCTGCATAGCTTATATAAATGATATTGACGTATTCAGATGAAATAATAAATATATAAACAAGAAGTTAATATTGACTTTGATATATAATGTTAACTGTATAAATTTTGTTTATATATCTTAGCAGAGACCCAAAAATAACTAGAATTCTTTATAAAAGAGTTTTATTGAATTTAATATAATTTATCACTATAATCTCCTTCAAAGTACTTAGTTCAGACTTATTTCACATGTTGCATTGTTTTTTTTACCATTAGTGAAATTATTTCTGGAAACCTTTCAGTGTTGATATAGTACAAGACTTTTGGTATTTTCTTTTTCATTTCACTGATTTCAAGAAAACATTTTCCTTTGATTTGGGAAATTATATTAGGAAACAAAAAGAAGTTCCATCATCCACATTCTATGTTAGTGATCAGGAAAAACTGCTGTACACTA
This sequence comes from Zanna intricata, assembly GCA_010016005.3. NCBI lineage: Eukaryota > Metazoa > Arthropoda > Insecta > Hemiptera > Fulgoridae > Zanna > Zanna intricata. The sequence continues at coordinate 4,669 of JAAAKQ030060532.1, forward strand.
TGCTGTGAGGCAGGGAAGGATCCATTCACCACTGCTCCAGATATTTTGTTATTTTTTCACTCACTGTGTGTAATATTTTCAACAATTGTTAATTCATAGTTACTCTTAGAAGAGCTGATCATGTATGATTCTGTTAACATAAAAAAAAATCAACAGGAACTAAATATTGGTTTGAACCTGTCGAGCATTCAAAGATCGTGAATTCAGCATTTTCCAATGGTTTGATGCTTGTTTTGTTTTTAGATCACAGTCAACAGTAATTTCATTTTCTAATTTCTGTTAAGTTTTAAAACTTAAGAAATCATTTTTAACCTGTTTTATCAAATCATAACAAAAAAAAAATCAAATTTGTGTTCAATCCTCTATCAATAAACATATTCCCCAGAATCATTTCCAAATTTTCAGTTAATCTTTGTTAATATGAACAAGACAAATCAGTCATCTCAGCAATGGTACAGCAATGATTTTCATCAATTATCTTACAAACATTTTTGTCGCTTCAGCTGCTTAAAGTTAAAACAATGATTCATGAGGAACTAGGAGTTTAAGTAATTGATGGATGAATTATCTAGCCTGAAGGTAGGATTTTATTCATTAATAGAAACTGATAATGCAATATGGTCAGCTCTTTTGTTATGGGTTTAAAGCCTATTACACCGTTGGATACACTGCATTTATGTATAAAAACAGTGTGAAAATAAGTGTGTCTTGCACCTTATCATTTTGATAAGAAATGTTTTACAAAGTATAAAATTTTACTGACTACATGTCAAAATAATTATCATGTGTAAATTGTATTATTCATTGTATAACCTGATTTGAAAATCAGCTTCATTGTCATTTTTTTGTCAAGCGCGGATCCAAACGATTTTTCAGGGAGGCTATAAGAACTTTTCAAGAAGCTGGAGTGTGTTTGTGTCTGCTCCAAGGAACTGCAATGTATGGCTATTTTATATATTTTACATGTTTTTTTTTTTTAATTTTGTATTCATTGCAACAACAGTACAAAACATACTGTATTGTATCTATTGATACAAATAGAAATTTATGCATACTAAACAATGATGTATCATTCAGTAACACTTTTAAAAAAAAGAACAAAGTTTAAATATAATTAACAGCAGTTTATAAATATTACATATCACATTTAACCCAATAACTTAATTAAATTCTATTTTTAAAATAAAAATAAGATAAATTTTAATCAAGTAAAATAATTAACACATGAAAAATAGATATACAGATGCATTGTTTAATTTATATGCTAAACTTGATGCAATGCTTTTTATCAGAAAATCTACCAGTAATATTGGATAGTTTGATATTTTTATTGTGGTGAATGTGCAACAACGCCAAACCAGTCAACTTTTCTTGTCATAGTGGATTTAAGCCTTTTTAATATAAAAAATGTTCTCTCTGGACTGGCATTAGATATCACTAGAGTACTAGCAGTTCATAAGAAGAAACATATATTTGGATGAATCACTATATCATACTCATTTAATAAATATATCGCAGTGAAAGAAAAGGTTTTGATTTTATTGGCACCTTTCAAAGAAAGGTGCCATTTTTAAAAATGTTCCATTTTTTTAGTTCTATCTGTAATTCTTTTGCTACTAATTTGGGAAACTTATCTAAAAAGAAAGAATATTTTTTTAGTAATTGCTTAATAGTTTGAAAATTACAGCTACTCTTGTTATCAGGATATAAAATAGAATAATTATATTACTCGAAAGCATCGTTTGAAAATCTGGCTTCTATGTCTTGAATCATATTATTCAATACCGAAATGTGTTCTGATTGCCTGTTATATGTTTCTAGGTTGGTAATTAAGTAATTTTCTCTGAATTAGTTTTCCAATGACTTGGTATTTTTATTTTGATTTTCAGCTCTTTGGCCATTCCAATTATTTCAGGAAATGTGTTTTGTAAATTCTTCATTTTCTGACATCAGTTCTTAAAATTTTCACTCATATTTAATTCATTGCTTGCCGATTTTAAATCTTTATTCACTTTTTGTTAAAATCAACTTAAAAGTTTCATGCACATTAACAAATCAGATAAACAAATTATAGCTACCAAATTCTCATTATTAGTTAATGATTTTAGTAGCCCTTGAGCTTTAACAGAAGTATCCTTATTTTCCATTGTGAGATGGATGTTAGAATATTCACAATCATTGATGATAAATACCTACATTGCAATACAGCATTGTGACATTCAATCCATTTTTTCACAAAGTTCAGCAAGTTTCTCTTCTGTTATTTTGCTGTTAAAATTGCTGAACATTTAGATGAAGCATTGAGAAAGAATGTTGTTTCATGTGTATTATTATCTGCACTTCTAATCGCTCATATGTTAGAATATTTAAAAATAGCTAAATTCAAAGCATGATTATAACACAGTATAAAATCACACTTTTTTGCTTCACTTTACAGTGGTTACAGCAAATTTCTAAAATTATCATGCTGCAACAATCAATTGTTACACCTATACAGTTTTTTCTAAATTGTTAATGATTTTCAATACCATTCGTCCTTTTTTTTCCCCTAGCTAATTTCACTTGCTCTTTGGTTATCTCCTCACTATCTTCTACATTTTTTCAGCATCACCAAATGAATTGATTTCATCTCTTACATCAGTAAATTGTTCATACACTACCCAATTGTACATATACTTAATTACTAATTAGTAACTGCAATTTTTTAAACATATCTGTTGTTTTGTTAAACATTGCACTGTATAATTTTGGTATCTGTATTTCATATATAATTTGAGCATGTACGAGGTATGTCCCAAAAGAATCCGATCTACTTTGAATTCTCCGCACTGACGTTATTCTTTTGTCATCCAGTTTGTAGCATCCTTCAAAGTAATCCCCATTTGACTGTACAACATCCTTCTTTCCACTTTCTGAAACAGTTCTGAAATTCAGGTTTTGAAAGTGTCTTTAAGTGCTCTCATCGCACTCTTCTGAATCGTCTCTGTGTCATTGAACTGGTGCCCTTTGAGTGGAATTTTCAGTTTTGGAAACAGCCAAAAGTCACAGGGTGTAATGTCAGAACTGTATGGATGCTGGCAAAGTTGCCTAATTTGGTGTTTTTCCAAAAACTGTTGCACAGCATTTGATGAATGTGCTGGCGCATTATCATGATGATGAAGCCAGTTGCCAGTCGCCCAAAAATGCAGTCATTTTCTCCTCACTGCATTATGCAATCTTCTCAGAACTTGATGGTAAAATTCTTTATTAATCGGTCTAACCTGTTATTGTGTATTCATGGTGCACAACGCCTTCATAATCAAGGAAAACAATCAACATTGCCTTGACATTGCTCCGACTTTGACGTGCTTTTTTTGATCATGGCTCGGATGGAAGCTTCCACCATGAAGACTGTTGTTTTGTTTCAGGATCATAACCGTAAACCCACGATTCATCACCAGTAATTATCTTTTTAAGCATATTTTCATCATTAGCAACTGTTTCCAAGTTATCCTGAGCAACTTTGAAGCGAAGGTTTTTCTGCTCCAATAAGAGCAATTTTGGAAAGAATTTTGAAAAAATAAGTCATTTCCAAATTATAGGTTAGAATTTTCCAAACACTTGTTTACAGAATAACAAGATCACTTCCTAGTTCGCACGTAGTCAAATGACAATCTTTTTCAATCAAGTCACACATGCTCAAAATTTTCTGGTGTTATTGTGGTTAAAGATTGGCCAGAACGTGGGTTACTGTCAACAGTTGTGCGACCATTTTTACTGCTTGTACCACTCTGTTATTTGTGTTTTGCCCATACACTCGTTCCCAAAGGCCTTCTGCATTATTTCAATAGTTTCTGCTCAACTTTTTTCAAGTTTGAAGCAAAACTTAATGTAAATTCGTTGATCTGATCTCTGTTATTTTCAATGATTACAAAATCCAACAAAGCACTCTAAATAGAGACAGACTGTGCATGAACTAATAAGTTCTGTTGATAACTATGGCATCTGGCTAGTTCGGGAGAAGTTACTGGTTACGCTTATACCTCACAAAGCTCACTACGAACGTTGGCGCAGAGATTTGAAAGTAGGCTGGATTTTTTTGGGACATACCTCGTTCATCCTTTTTTACAGCATTCAATAAACTCATTTTGAATTGTTTTGGTAATTTAAGTCTCTCTGGATGATTTAGTTTCCAAATTGGATCAACTTTAGCGATATTCGAACAGCTTGGAAGTTTCCTTGATTTACCAGACTTTCTTCAACTTCCATCAATTTATCATCATCTCAGTGACCATAGAGAGGTATATTTTGGCACGCAAGTAATATAAGTTTTAACAATTGCCTTTAGACATTTACAATTTTCTTCAATTGTTTTTAGTTAAGAGTAAATTATTCACTCAATTGTTGATTAATTGATAATTAATTCTGGTTTACTATGTACTCCTAAAAAGTGCTTGGCAGTGCTAACAGTATCTCAGTGATATTACTATGTTGGCGCCGGCCTCCATGGCTGAGTGGTAGCGTCTCGGCCTTTCATCCGGAGGTCCTAGGTTCGAATCCCGGTCAGGCATGGCATTTTTCACACACAATACAATTCATTCACCTCATCCTCTGAAGATATACCTTAACGATGTCCGGAGGTTGAAAAAAAAAACTATGATGGCCATTTGAATGGCAATCAGTAGCAAGCAGTTTTGTAATCAATTTCAGTGGTTGTCTTTTTAAATAAATTTAGAGGAAGTTATTTTTGTAACCACCAAGTTTATAATTTAGAAAACAAAAGATCGTATTTGCAAAAATATCCTTGTTGGATATCTGAAAATACTAAACATTCAGTAGATTCTATATATTTATAACTAGAATAGCATTTATTTTCTTTCCCATTGACTGTAAGTATAGAAAAAGGAAATTTGTACGTTTTAGGTGAAACCACATATTCTTGATTAAGTTTTTTCTTTTCAGTGTGACATATTTCTTACATCATACTTCACAGCATTTTTCTATGTATTGTTACTAAAATTTTTATTGTTAGTACAGACAGGCTTTCAAGCACAGTACTGCCACTTTCACTATCAGCAAAATCTGTACTCAAACATTGAACTTTTTGGTTCGACTTGGATTCTTAAATTTTAAATTCACTCAGTTTATTTGGATGTTGTTCGTTTATATCTTTTGGTGATATTAAACAACTTGCAATATAGACGACTTTAGCTTGGATAAACATCCTTTTTTTGGTAATTTTGTGCTAAAATGTGAGCTGATTTTTTTTTCTATTTTTCTTTTAATCTGACCATTGGATTCTTTTTTCTATAATAAAATAATTTATTTATGAAACCATTACTTTCATTAAATTAAAAAATAAAAATTATTTGTTCTTACTCATTACATACTATTAAAAACTTTTCAGTTGTAAATAATATTAACAAAATGATTGAAAAAGCAATATTTTTTATTCTTAATCCTGATATTAGAATTTAATTCAAGAAAAGAATATGGAAAATTTATAAATAACTTGTTGAGTACTTGATTTCAGCTAAGAAAGACACACTAGAATGACCCAAAAAATTGAAATTTTATCAATTAAATTAACATGCCCAACCTCTCAGTTCTTACTACATCTCATAACATGCCTTTTATTTTACTATACATGAATTTTAATTTTCTTTAATCTCAAAAAAATTGTCAGTATCTTATTAGCATAAATAATTTTTTTTATGAAAATGAAAAGGTATTATAAAAACGAATATAAATGTTTTTATTGGATATACCATTAAATTTTTTATACTACATATATGTATCTCAAAAAATGGATGATTAATGCAAGATCGTGCTTGTATTAGTATGCACTGGACAAATGTTATATAATTTTTTGCTTTCAAAAACATAATTGCCAACTTTTGAATCATAGATATCCAACCAATTTCAAATCGACTGTGATTCAAAGATTAATAATATGTTGGTTAAAAATGTCTATTATCAATATATATGCAATGTAAAATGGGTTCAAACATGTGCACATCATTCAGTTCAGGCCTGTTTCAGTTATATTTTATGATAACTCTTTGATGTTTTCGATCTAATCAGGCCTTGAATCATAAATAAATAATTAAAAAATTCATAATTATCAATAATAGTTATTACTTACCATAACGTGATGCTTTGCCAGTTTGCTAGTACAGCTCATACTTTGTTTTTAATAATGTTGTGCAATGTTATAATGCACATCGGACTGAAAACTAATTCGACACAACAAAAGTTGATTATTGAAGTAAAAACCTATTAATATAATTTTAAAATATTGTTTAATTAAAATCAGTCATCGATCACAAACTCATTCAAGAAAACTTATGGAGATGTGTGCACTTTGTTGATGTCTTGACAGTAAAGAGCTGATATGTTATGGTCGCAGCTCAGTGTGCGGCATGCCATGACTTCCTTGATCTCAAAATCTGTGATGAGCTTTGCAGATTGCAGCATGCCCATTGAGCTTTGTTCATTACTTATTTCAGCGTACTATAAAATGTTATATAGCTGTACAACTATTTGAGAATAAGGGTGAAAAATGTATATATTTTTACAAATAGAAAGCTCTAATACATATTTTTTTACTTCAAAGGCAAATTTTCTACACATCTTTCTTTAATAATTTAGAAGTTTTTCTTAATGAATAGCTTTCTTTCTAAACTTTATATGATTCGTTCAATTCCTGCATATCTGTTAACCATATAAACCATCATAAAAAAATCATACTCAAAATGTCTACAAAAAATAAATTTTTTGTACTAGTACTAGTATTAGTACTAGTACTAATAAAAAAAATTCATTTCTGAGGAAAGATGTATTTGTTTTCATAAAGGAAGAAAGAATCACCCTTAGTGTTTAAGATTAACTATTTTCTGACTTACTGTATTATGCACATAGAATTTGCTGTTCCCAGGGTGCTTGGGGCTTAAGGGTCTACGGTGTTGCACTTCTAGAAATCGCTGTCCCCAGGGCACTTAAGATTTAAGATTTCCAGTCTATTATTTTCAGCACATGTACATGATTTTGGATTCACCCTTGCTTGTTACATATGTCTGAAACATGTTTAGAAATTGTTTATTTGGATGTTTATAATGTATACATAACATTTACAGTGATTTCCAGTGAATGTTAAATGTAGCATTATAACATCAAATTGATGAGAAAATGGCTGCCCAATATTATTTAGTTTTTCTATATATTTTACCATTAAAATGCTTCGATGCATTTCTAAGTACATACATTCATAATCTTAAATTTTGTATTTATATTTTAATATTTGTGTTCGGTACCAAGTCTTTTTTAAACAATAATTAAAAAATTCTTAATGTACAGCCACTTCAACTTCACCTCATGCAACACTGAGAATTCAACAGCTTGATTATGTATTGAAACACTCAACATGTCTGAACATAATACAATTTATAGTTACTATATTGTACAACTTTTAAATAAAAAAAAAAAATTTGAAACTTTGTGAACAACATATTCAGTGTGTATACAAGATGTAACAATATTAAATATGATAGTTTTATTATAATAACCAGCAATTTATTTATATTTGATATTTACTTCGTTTTGATTTTTTTTTTTTTTTTTTTTAATAAGTGTTCATTGAGAGATAGTGTATAACTATATGTTTTGCTATTTATTTTAATGATTTATATGTTAAACTATGTAGAGATATTAGTGATGATTGGTTTTGGGTACTAAATACAACAAAATATACATAGAATAAAACAATCGTAATGTTTTTAAAACATAGAAAGTATCCGATTAGATCATTTGATGTCAAATTAAACACTTCGGTAAACGCTGATAAAAATTTCAGTTAACAAAAAAAATCAAGGTAATACACAGTTTTCTGCCTCTAAACCATAAGAGCATTTTCAATTGATGTCGCAAATCAAACTTACTGAGTTAAGTCTGAGTCGCTGCTCAAAAAGACACTTGGCTGAGGTCCCATGTGGAAGTTGGTACTTCCATTGTTTTTTTTAACTAGATCTGATTTTGATTACATCACAATTAAGCAGTTACTTACTGTTTAAAAAAGAAAGTGGATTGTATGTAACTTTTTTTAATTTATCACTAGAACAAAATCAAATTTGTAAACAGAAAAATAAGTCTACAATAAATATTACATGGGTAATAAGTCACTGACAGTATTTAAGCGTTAGCGGTTTTTAGTTTTTATAAAAATCATTCAATATTACTTCTTTAATCTAAATAGAAAGTGTATAAAGCTTTTATTTGAAAAAATATATATAATACTTATGATTTTTTTTACATGGGCGAGTAAAAAATTATCGACACTTTTCATTCTACAGTTTGTTTACACAACAATAGGGGTTCAACATTTACATAATTTTTCTACAAACTCACCTCCCTTGTCAATGCACTTGCTCCAGCGATCCACAAGTTTGCTTATTCCTTCTAAGAAGAAGGTTTTCGGTTGGTTGCGAAATCACTTTTGCACCACTTTCTGCTCATCTAAATCTAGAAAATCAAAGCATCCTTGATCAGCCCAAACAGATGAAAGTCAAAAGAAGCAACCTATAGGAACAGTGTTCAGTACCTCAGAATTCAACTTGTTGATGGTTTGATGAACAATGTGGCAAGGCATGTGCAAGCGAGCATTGTCATGCAACATGTTCTTTGACAATAGACTTTACAGAACCCAAGCTTGTTATGGATGATTTGATGGGCAGAACCATGACTGATGTTCAAAGAACTACATCAATGGTAACTCGCCTATTCGCCAGAACCATCTCTCAAATTTGCTGAATCTTGTCATTCGTAGTGGAGGTTGACAGGCATCGTGCTCCCTCTTCATGTTACACTCATCTGACTACTTTTCAATCCATGAAAAACACTTTTGCATGATAAAGCACTGTCCCTGTATTATGATAAAAGTCAACAATGAATTTCAACCCTTTTCACACCACATCAGGTCACTGCTCATTGTTGCTCCTTGGTGCAGACTGCTAGCGGAACAGAAATGTTTACACTGTAATAGCCAGAAGGCAAGTGATCTGATAAAATTTTGCACACATAACCACAGTCATCCCTACTCTGAGCTTAAATGAGCAGAAGACACTATGACAACCTTGAAGGTGTGTTATGGCAAAAATGTAGATAGTTTTTTTTATATGCATATATATATATATATTTATTCATTAATCAGTTACTGTCAAATTTACAGATAATTTCTGTTTTGCAATTTTGTTTTAAGAAGGCTTTTTTCATTTATTATTGTCAAAACAAGAATATCAGGTCTTTTTACGGGGGGGGGGGGGAACCATCTTATGCCTAAGACTAAATTGGTTTGGCATAGAATATATTTGATTTACTTCAGGTAAATTTAGATTATACAAATCACCAGAATTATATTTCAACCGCTTTATATATAATGCAGTTTTACACATAAAAATGATTGTAAAACTCTTGGCAACTAGAAACATGTTACATTAAGTATGTAAATAATATAATTTCTTTTAAATAAAAATTATTTATATATATTTTTTGTTCTTGGTAATTTATATTTATGTTGTTTTATAAAGTGTAGTTATATTTTTGTAATTAATTGTATGTATACATTTATATGATTAAAATACATGTATAAACTTTTTATTTTCTTTTCCCACCATGTACAACTGGCAACATCCTATAAAGGGAGAGCAAGATTCTGATTGTTTAGAGGTATTAAGAGAATGAGGGAAGAAAGAACAGCATTAAAAATGTTGAATTGGGAAGTAAATATGAAGAAATCAAGAAAAGCTGGCTAGATAAAGTTAAGGATATTATAAGTTGAGATTTAGATATATGGAGAGGAGAATGGAGGGATAAAATAAGACACGATCCAATCCACTGCCCAACCCAGGTACTGGGTAAGAGATAAAAGAAGACTGCCTAAAATATTATTTTTATAAATAATAAGGAAAAAAAGATTCATTACAAGATATATTTATCAATTACATAATTTTTAATTCATCTTGAATTTCTTGTTTGACAAAAAATTTAATTATTAACTGCAGTTTTTTGTATAATTGTAACAGCTGTAAATTTAAAAACCTTTTGATGAAATCCAGAATGTTAAACCTAATTAAAATTTACTGGACTACTTTCAAAAACCTGCTTCCTGGTTTGGCACTTTTGTTTACCAGCATCTGGATTACTTTCAATGTACAATTACTGTGGTTATTTTGTTTTCAGATACTTTTCTTCTTTTTTTTAAATTTATTCAGTAAGATAGAGTTGTTTGTGGTCAGTACATGTTTTTTATGAGCTTCTAGATATTTTTGTTTTTTTCTCATCTAAACCTGCATAATTTGTGTTAATAATAGAATTTTGGAATTTTACCAAACAACTGTTTCACACTTTCAGATTACTTCTGTAATATTTATATTGCCAACCTTTTCACACTTTTAGAGTAATTCTGTAATATTTACATTGGGCTAATAATAAAGGAAAGTCAATGGAACTTGAGCCTAGATCTTATCCAATGTAATAGTTTTCTGCTCTATTGCAGATTGTACAACCTTCATAATCTACACAAAAAAAGAACCACATATTAATACACTTGTACATTATAAAATACATAACAAACAAAATAAAATATTCTAAATGAACATACACAATTTAAATTCAACAATTTTTTTAACCAAAATCAAAATATCTGACTGGCAGCAATAACTCAGCGGACAGTGTAAGAACAGAAATAACAAATGTCACAAGTAAAAACAATTTTTAAGCTAAAAAGAAACCTATTTATGAAATATGATAAGGTCTTTAGTTGCACTATTGTATAATTTGAAAAAATAAATACTTGTAATAAAATTCAGTATTAAATTGTTTTAATTGAAGCAGTCTAGAAACCTTAAATAGAACCAGCCAACATTAGTCTGTCTTGGCTAGGTAAAAAATGGAACAACTTAATCAGCTCAATGTATGAGCGTACAATACTTAATACAATGTGTTCAATGTATAATACTGTTCTGTATATAATACAATACTTGCTTTTTTTTGTCTTCATTCATTTGACTGGTTTGATGCAGCTCTCCAAGATTCCCTATCTAGTGCCAGTCGTTTAATTTCAGTATACCGCCTACATCCTACATCCCCAACAATTTGTTTTACATATTCCAACCGTTGCCTGCCTACACAATTTTTCCC
>JAAAKQ030060543.1:0-15840 GCA_010016005.3 Zanna intricata
TTATTGGAAACTTTTTTCTTATTTTTAGATATAGAATCCGTTTCCGAGAGATTGCCGTGCAGTTTTGATACACCCCCTGTATATATTCTAACTTAGCATATCAAAACGAACAGATTAATTTAATTGTGAATAAAATGATCAATTATAACTCAAATACTGTTGTCTGAATACCCACCCATCCCCCCAAAAAAAGGTCTGGAAAGATAAATGAAAAATATTTGTATACATCATTGTACAATGTACATAATATTATAGATTTTTACTAGGAGAAAAAATTAGATTAGAAAGAATTTTAATTTTTTTTCAGAACAAAGATTAATTTCGGTAGTATCAATTACAGTAATGTAATAAAACGAGATAAAAATAAAAAAGAATGAAGAGGAGTTAGCTTGGATATTTTACTCTCATTTCGATGGAAATAATTACGCTTTGGAATATCATCGGCAAAGTTTTAATCAGAGTTGAATTCGGTGTAAAAAAAAAAAAAAAAAAAAAAAAAAAGAGAGAGAGAAGGGAGGGAGGAGTATTGTATGAGAGAAAGAGAGATGAGTGAAAAGCGTTATAATTATTAACGTCATATGAAAAATCAATTTATTACGTAAATAGATATAAAAAATTTATTTTTGTTAGGTGAATGTGCTAGTTTGAAAGCTGAATTTTTAACAAAAACTTATATAATAATTTTCAGGAGATTTTTTGTCGGTTTTATGTTTTGAAAAAATAGGGTAATTTTTTAAAATAAATTTTATTAATTTTGTACGAGTAAATTTACATTTTACGAACGTAATGAATGGAAATTAAATTTTTTTATTAAGAGACGAACTAAAAATATTAGGATTTATTTTTCTTGATACACTTGTTGACTATATAAAAGAAAAACAACCAGATGGAATAAGTAGTCAGGTCGTCCTTCATCGGACTATTCGTGTTTTTACTGAATCCCCTCCCGGCCAGACTGGCAACACTGCCGAGTGCCATCGATTGCATATTCCGAGCGGGTTTATTCTAGCTGCAGCGTCGGTTCTCCGTAACGTTTAACTAGTTCGAATGATTTTTGTTTTCCATAGATTCAGTCGCGATTAGATAACATCTATAAATAATGAATTCATTGATTTCTTTAGTGAATCGTTCAAATTTAACCGGCTTGCTAGCGAATATTTTTTATAAATAATAATAATAATAATAAAAAACACAACATGGAATCACAGTTAGAAGCGTTACTTAAAAATGAATGTAAAAATAAGGTGCAACCGACCAAACGAAGTAAGGGAGTAAGGGCGGGTAGGAAAAACATTCAAGAACAGAGTAAAGAAATAATAGCGAACGTACTGAAATTTTTTAGATGCCTCGCTTACGATGAAAGTACTAGGAAAAATATAAATTTTAGCCAAATACAAAAGTTATCCGCGGTCGCTTGCGGTGTATCCCAAAGAACGGTGCAACGTATCACTACAATAGTAGACTTGGCCGATGATGATGAAGAAAATCTAATCTTCAACGTTATTCCGCGGTTGCTTAATAAGACAAGGGATTACAGGTAAGCGATATTCTGCTATAAATGTACCTATGAAATGAGGAACATTTTTTAAGGGAATAAAGTTGAGTGGTAGTTTATTATTTCATACTACATCTTTCAAAATATTGTATTTTTAAAAGCGATATCAAATTATATTTTTTTTTATACGTGATCCAAATTTCTAAAATTCATTTATAAATTTTTTTTTTTTTTTTTTTAAAACGTATACCTTATTTCGATAGAATAAAACTGATTACTGTTTTCTAAAAATATAAATATCTGGAAGTAGAATTAATTGAACTTTTCTCCGAAGTACACTATAAAAGGCAATTTTATTGTTTACATATACAGTAAAATCTCCTTTTGACGACTAGACTACACGAACAGTTTTTATGGGACCGAGAAATTTTGTTCCTTATTTCCTCTCCTATGAGTGGACACTCTTGGCCGAGACTTACTGTAAAAATTGTTAGATTTTACATAGTGAACCTTAATAAATTAAAAAATATTTACCGAATTCTGATCGCTCTATTAATAAAATATTAAGTACGCAGGATAGTCTTGCACGTTGTGTTTAGTTTTACCAATCTTACAGAGGAGTTCGGCTACAGTTGAAGAAGAATCAGGAAAGCCTAGTTGTGCCTAGCGGTTTTATTGCTATATTTTCACGCAGTTTTAAAGTTATTACAGAAAAATGGATATTACATCTTATTGTCATAAATAATGTCCATTTCATCCAGACTCGATGATTACTCGACTGATAATCATACTCTCTTTCTCTCTTTTCTGTTTAGCCTCCGGAATTACCGAAAGATATTACTTCACAGGATGTAAGTGGATGATATGCACGAATTTGAATGAAGTTTAGTCTTGTACAGTCCCAGATCTACCGATTCTGAGAAGTACGGTTAATTAAATCCAACCACCGGTATCCACGATCTACTATTCAGATCTGTATAAAATTAACTACCTTTACTAGGATTTGAACCTTAGAACTCTCGACTCGGAAATCAGCCGATTTGAGATGACGAGTCAATCACTAGACCAGCCCGGCGGGATAATTATAGATTCTGTCTACGTATAACAATACGGAACGGTTCGGACAGAATAATCTATACTAACCAGATTACGACATATACAAAGGACTTTATACTTTTACGAGAGCAAACTGGAATCGGACTTAAATGACCGTGACAAGAACTGGAGAATAGAACCAAAAGATTCAAAGATTTTTGTCCTCGATGAAGTAATAGGTATTTTCAAAGGCGGCAAATTGTTCTGACAATTTATCCTTTCATAACTAAAAGAGATTCGGGATAAATAGCTTTAAAGTTTGTGACGTTCACGGGTAGATTAAACATACTAATTTTCTCGATACTAACACAAAGATAAAGGTACGGCTACATAACTAAAATCTGAGAGTGAGATCGGAAAGTGTCGACCGTAGTTTGTTGTATATAGGAATAACGTTTTTCTTCTCCTGCATCGTTTTGAACCTTTGGAAAATGATTTCCGAGCTACTTCTGAACGATTCTGCCTAATCGCAGGGGGATGCCCTCGCACTTCAGAACAAACATACGTACAAAATTAAAAATTGACGAATCACATATTAGAAGCCGAAGTAAAGTCGACGATTCAACGCGTATACTTTTCAATGGTCGACATTTTTCCACAAAATTAACATAAACGGTTATTTAGACGTAATTTCAGTCAGTGACTCACTCCATCCTTCAAATCGTATCATACTAAATTGTATTGGGGCAGAAAATTATTTTTCTAATATCGTCCAAGCTTAAATGAAAAGAGAAATTTTTTTTTATGACAATAATTAATTCCATCCAGCAACTTTTTAATACTAATGTATTTAAAATTATACAAAAATATTTTTCATAATTTTTTAAGTTTGAAATTATTATTAATTCACTTTTACTCAAAAGGTTTCTTATGTTATCCTCCCGCCAGTTTATATAAATTAATTTTTGTGATATTTATTTTAATAATAATAATAAAAAATAAATTCAGTAAACAAATTTATTGATACAGTTTAATGTTTTTTTAATCTAATAATATTTTATTTTTACATTATGTTATTATATAAGTGTATATTTAACCTATGAAGGCGATATGTATTGTACTAAAAATAGGTTTTAAATCATCCTGCGGGGTGAAGGTCTCGCGACTTCATCGTGCCCCCCATAGTCGTATTCTACAGCAGCGCCAGTACAGCACACCGCATCCATCATTAACTACGCTTCAGAAATTTAATACGAACGCACAAAAATATCATATTTTCAGTAGATAACTAATCGCAAAAATTAAATCAAATTTTCAGTAACGCCCGTTTAAGCTATTTTACGTACGCAATAAGATTTCCTCATTCAAAAAATTCTTAACGTTTTCCCATATACATCACGATCGAACTACTTCATCGTTTTTTGTATTACCATTATTAAATAAATAACAGCACATTCAGAGGCATTTGTTGAATAAAAAATCGGAATAATTATTATAGTTTACATTGCTTTATCGTTATTTTAAATAATGTACGTTGTTAACATCCTGTTTTTCACCGTATACCAAACTTCTGTAATACGATTTCGGCTAATTCAGCTAACGATTTTAGACGATCTAAAATTGTGTGAGCAGTAAGTTAAAATAGCAGCAAACAGTTCTCGCCTTCGGAAACGATCTGAAAAATTATTAACTTAATACATAATTATTAAAAGAACTTATGCTACTTAAGGAGTCGTTTAATGCGACACAGAAAGAAACTCCAACCATGTGTACTGTACCAGTGCGTACTATATAAAGTGTTTGTCGTGTAGATAATGAAAATGAAGGCGAATTATTCTTATGTGAACATTCTTTTCGATCGCCTAGTAACAACATTCCTAATACAAACCGGGTAACCGATCGTTTCATAATAAGAGGGCAGTATCCGACCCACAGTAAAATTAAAGATACCGGTCTCCGTGACCCGAATGGTAGCGTTTCGGTTTTTCATCCGAAGATCCCGGCCAGGCGTGCCATTTCTCACACACGCTACAAATCATTCATCTCATCCTCTGAAGCAATACCAAACGGTGGTCCCGAAGGTTAAAAAAAAGATAAAATTAAGATATTTTGAAAAAAAAATTACGGGGAATGCGAATTCCTAGTGAAAAATTTTAAGGCAGTTAGGATTCCGCTTTCATATGCGTAATGACAGCAAAAACGTTTTGACAGATGTCTAACATTGTTCTTTCTCGGGGAAATTCTTAAGGAAAATGCACAAATTTTGTTTTAGCCATATAAATACTTAAATATGTGGGAAAAGAAGAAAAATATTTACGTAAAATAAAAAGTTTCAGAATCGAGATGGTAACATCCCTATGCTAACCAGAGTAATGCGATAAATATTTTGCTGATAAATATGTAAGCCGAGTGGACGAAACGTCGACTTAACAGAAAAACAACAATACATTATTGTGTTATACCCGTGGTTTAGGGGGAACGAGGAGAAACCTTAAGCAGTGGAAGGGGGAAAGAATCGTATGACCTTCACCCGCAAGATGATTTCAAATCTATGATAACGGCTATTCATGCTTTTACTGAATCCCCTCCCGGTAAGACTGGCAACACTGCCGGGTCCCATCGATTGCGCATTCCGAGCGCGTTAATTCTAGCTACCGCGTCCGTTCTCCGTTATCTTAACTTGTACGAATGTCGAATTATTTTTGTTTTCCAGAAATTGAGTCGCGATCAGATAACACCTATAAATATTTTAAATTTGTTAATTTTTTTTTTTTTCGAATCGTTCGAAGTTGATCGGAATTATTTTTCGCAGCTCGTATTTATAGAATATAATAATAAAAAAACTACATGGAATCGCAATTAGAAGCGTTACTTAAAAATAAAAGTAAAAATAAGGCGCAAACGACCAAACGAATTAAAGGAGTAAAAGCGGGTAGGAAAAATATTCAAGAACGGGGTAAAGAAATAATAGCGAACGTACTGAAATTTTTTAGATGCCTCGCTTACGATGAAAATATTAGGAAAAATATAAATTTTAGCCAAATACAAAAATTATCCGCGGTCGCTTGCGGTGTATCCGAAAGATCGGTGCAACATATCACTAGAGTAGTAGACTTGGCTGGTAATGAAGATGAAGAAAATCTAATCTTCAACGTTATTCCGCAGATGCTTAATATGACAAAGGATTACAGGTAAGCAATAATCTGCTATAAATGTACCTATGAAACGAAGAAAATATAACTAAACTTATTCCGGTTTTCCGAAATATCTGAAAGTGAAAATTATCCGATCTTTTCCCCCAGAATCGCTGTAGTAAGGAATTTAATGTTTACATACGTAGTAAAATCTCTCCTTTCGGACGACTACTTTACAGTAACAATTATTACTGTACTTATCAGTAAGAATTATTCGATTTTACGTCATGAACTTAATAAATGAAAATATATTTACCCCGTATGCTGGTAGGACTATTAATTATGGTAGTACTAATTGGCCGACACATGTCTATTCTTACAGGAAACTGTCTATTTTGTATAACTCGCAATTCGTACGGATCTGACCGGAAATAACAGAAGTAAATTGTGTAATGCGGTAAACAAATCATCCGGTTCATTACAGTATGAGTGCCGTTCAATGGTACTAACTAAAATATGTGTGCCGGCCTCCGTGGCGCGAGTTGTAACGTCTCAGCCTTTCATCCGTAGGTGCCGGGTACGAATCCCGGTCAGGCATGGGATTTTGTGCACACGCTACAATTCATTCATCTCATCCTCTAAAGATATACCTTGATGGTGGTTCCGGAGGTTAAACACAAAAAAAAAAATTGTAGATTAGTGAAAGTGTATTATTTTCTTTCTTTTTTTTTTTTGTTGTTGTAATTTTTAGTATAATTCATGTATTATATTCGCATCACCCGGTTTTGTTTATGGTTTAAAGTGAAATCTAAAAAAATAACTTTTCTTATTATTCCATTACCATTTTATAAATGGCTCCTCGAAAACTTTTAAAACTAGAAATAATGGAATACGTTTCGATAGGGAGTGTTCGGAAAATAGCAGAATATTTTAAGTTCGTCTAAATATGTACAGCCGAAATTATTAAAAATAAATGTCTTAATTTAAAAAAATATTCTACGGGAGTAATTGTAACCTAAGGCGTAATTTTATCGGAATCGTTCCGGATGCAATTATCAATAAAATTCTCTTCTAATCCGTTTCGAGCGAGACCGGAAAGAATCCTGTTTCTGGTTTACGCTTGAAAATAAAGCCCTTCAAGTGTCTATAAGTATTATTGATAAGACTTCAAGCTTCAAAAAAAAATTAACCTGCATAAGTAAAAATCCTTTTTTGGCGTTACATTCTGAAAATCGATAAGAGATTGTCACTTTTTCTCAATTTATTTTTAATATTTTTTATCGTAAGATGAAACAAATAAAAATTCTGTAAATTTACCGCGATGAAAACAAACGACATAAATTTTTCGCGAAAAAAAAAAAACGGGCAAACGACACACGAAACCGATGGTGTGGATACTTACAGCCGGTACTTAGGATAGTTCAACCATCAGTTTCAGTTCAAGAAACCTAACGATCTTGCAGTGGAATTTTCTTACAGTACTTCCACAAAAAATTGAAAAAAAAAAAAAAAAAAAAAAAAAATAGGGGGTTGATACCAAAATCTTTTAAATATTTAAAAGTAACTAATTACTTAAAACGGTACAGTAATTCAGCTGTTATTAAAAAATAACACGTTAATGCGATGATGGGAATTCAGAATTCTCTACAGAGAACCTAAGAAAGTAAAATATTTTTGTATAGTAAAAATGATAAACCAAACGCAAACGATGGTGATCGCTGCCTACGTTGGTGTGGTTTGAATCTGTTACTACAACATTATAAGAATACGAGTGTCGCCGCGAATGATTTAAATCCTCGTAAACGCGTAAACGAATAAGGAATGTACGGCCGATAACAAGTTCGTATCGTTCCTTGAAACTGAAATTTAATGTAAAAACAATGCGATACAGATACGTTGCGGTTTACAAGCGTAGACGACCGTTAGTTAACATATCGTGGATTCAAGTTCAAAACGAATGCGGCAGTTCAAGTCGGATGGCAACACTTTGTTTACTTTACCTCCTAAACAAGAACAGTACAGTATTTCGCTCTCTTTTCCAACATGTCTTCCTTCATCTATCCCTCTACTACGTATTTTGTTTCTCTTCTATCCCCACCGTTGTACGTTACGTCACATTTTAACCGCGTGACACAGGGAAGCAGCATCGTGTCTGGGTAACATGTAGCTTGGCGGTAAAACGGTGTTGCCAAATCTACTTAACGATAACGATTCACAACAGCTTCAAACAAATACAACATATATTATTACTGTTGACGACAGTAAAATGCCCGCTGCGTTACTGTTTATTATTCCTCCAATTGAAACGTACGTTTATTCTAATAAATTAATTAATCACCGTTATTTAACAGTTGTGATTATGCCAAAGTCTATAATCAATAGTTTATTAAATAGTTGCCGTAGTTTTTCAAATTTCACGTAAAATTCTTAACTAAGAAGAAGTTTTTCCCCTTAAATCCGAAATGACGCTTATTTATACTTAATATTTTGGTAACAATATGAAAAAAAAAAAAAAAATTATAATCGACCTCTATTTACTTTTGATATCGGTTACAGGTTACAATAATTTAAAAAAAAACCTGTCGGTTACATAAAAATTCTGAACTAAAGTCTAAAAAGATTTTTTTTGGGGTGGTGTAAATGTAATAATATTTATTATAATTTTTTACCCCAAACATCGTTTTCTACAATTTATATTAATAAATAGACAAATTCAGGAAAATAACTTAATATTGTTTTTGGTAATGATGCGACAACTTTTACAATGTACACATCTATACGATGTAATTAACTTCTACAACTACATTACATAATCTAGCTTAATAAGGGCACGTACGCACACTTCTCTCTTTATCTGTTTAGCCTCCGGAACTACCGTAAGGTATTACTTCAGAGGGTGAATGAAGTGTAGTCTTGTACAATGCTCAAGTCGATCGCTCCTGAGAAGTGTGGTTAATTGAAACCCAACCACCAAAGAACGCCGCTATCCACGATGTAGTATTCAAATCCGTATAAAACGTACGCACACATATTTGCAGAAATTGAAACGCATCTTAGCGTTTTTAAATGGAAGTGAAAGTAACCGATTTAAGATTTAGAAAAGTAAAAATGAGATACCTATTTTAGCACTACGGTAGGTATTCTTGTATTAAATAACTTTTACTTTTTAATATATCTACCCTTTATATTCAGCTGATCTATTAAAAAAAAAGATTAATAATTAACCTATTTTACTTAATTATTCAATAATTAATTTATTTTATTAATATAAAGAGAATATAACGCTTTTAGAAAAAACAATTCTGCAAGCAAATGTTAATGTTTTCACAATGAAAATATTAATTTCTACTGCGGATATGTAAATAATTAACTTCAAAGTGGGAGACCCCTATCGAGCGACCACGCCTCTTTTTAACTGTGTCCTTGCGTCGAATCAATTTTTACCGACACACAGCTAACACATTTACCCCTGCTAAGCGAGCAGCGGTATCGCCCACCATCCGACCGGCGACCGACTCCTTCCCGCAATCATTCACCTCTCTGTGCGACCGGTGTGTACACGTACAAGTTAATATTCGGTGCGTAATATTGTCTGGATCGTTACAATTTGTTTTTACGGTAATCTCGTTACCGATCGGTTTTATGTTACTCAAGTTGTTTAATTAAGAGTGCGCGGTGAAACAAGGAACTACAATAAAAATGGCGAACAGAAACGATAACATTTGTAGTCGAAGTGTGTTAACGTTAGAAGACCGAGTGAGAGTAATATTAGAAAAAGAAAAAGGATTGTCGAATCGTAAACTGGCTACGCTTTTTAAATGCGGAAAAACTCAGATCACTAGAATCATTCAGAGTAAAGATAACATACTCGCCGAATGGGAAGACAACAGTAACCGCGGTATGAAAAGAAAACGTGACGGAAAATATAGTAGCGTGAACTGTTTACTGTTAGAGTGGTACAAATCTATCCGTTCCACCGATATTCCAATAAACGGACCAATGTTAAGGGAAAAAGCGTTAGAAATCGCTAAACAAATAGGTGAAGACGGTTTTGCCGCGAGTAACGGGTGGTTAGATCGTTTTCGTGTGCGACACAATATTCAGTTTCGAACAAACTGTCCGGAACCGACGAATAGCGATGGAAAAACTCAAGTCAGAAATGATAATCGAAACGACGTACTCAATTATCCGTTGAACATTTCATCGCACTTCCTGGCGGTAGTGTAAGTACATGCAATTTTACTAGTTCTCGATTCCAGGTCCGCACGGTCCGATACGGTGTTAGCATCAAACAAATAATTTTTACTCGATCGAGTTATTTATTAATCGATACCTTCCGAACAGTTGTCGTTAGCCTAGTCGGTGGACCGGGCTTGTACATATCGTATATCCTTCCCGTAGAAAATAGCCTACATAAATTTGTTGCTTCTCATACCGGTTCCAGTTTTTCTTCTGTCTGTGACGCGTGTAGAAATCTTATAAAGAGGCAATATTAATCGGAAACTTTTTCTCTGAGAATAATGGGCTTCATTGCAGATTTGGGACTCTATGAAGAATCGACAGATTATCGCTCGTAGGCCTTTTTATTTTACTCGGCTCGTGTACTAAAAACAAAAGTGTTAATCGCTCCACGTATTTCTTAGTACGTTAATATCGGATCTATTCTGTAAAATAGCCGTGATTATTTTTGGGGTCGTATCTCACAATATATCACCTTATATTGTTTTTGTTATTCGATTTAACTGATATCCTATATTAATTATAAGTAATCTATGAAACATCATTTGGAAATCGTTTATTTAAATTTCGCCAAGTAGCAGGTTCAGATTTCTATTAAAAAAATATTTCAAAAAAGTTTTCAAGTACTCTTCATAATTTTTACAATTTTCTAAAGAAAAAAAGTTAGTTTCTGCAAATAAAGATTTTTTTTTTTTTTAATAGCTACTGATTATTCGTTGTTGCAGTTCCATTTATTATTCGTAGATAGCTATTTAGTTAATTCAAATAATCTTACTAGGTCCGATTCGATAAGCACATTCTCCTCCGCTAATGGTTGCAGATATGTTTTGCATTGTGCTTCCGAATCGGAAAAGTTAAACGTAGTCTAAAGTTGTTTGCAGAACAAAAACCCGATGCATTTTATTGCTCGACGAAAGATAAACCGACTGTACTTTCCGATCGGCCGGCTCATCGTATTAAAGTCTGATATTATGCTTTCCCGAACGTCATATTCTCTCTGCAAGAAATGATTACAATCGTTATAAAATAACGAAGATAAAAATGTATTCGACAATTTCTACCAGAACATTAAAATATCATTTACCTTTGTATTATTACCTCGTTGTCGTTGAAGTAATCAGTTATTTCCCTGTATTTATCTATCATATATGTTTGACCGTACTTCAAAATCGTTATTAGGGAAGTAAAGTAGCCAAAATTCAAAACGGTAACAAAAGTGCAACTTTATTTTTTGCGAAATTTTCTAATGGAGAACAAATAACAGACCGACAGCCGAGAGATTCTACGGCTGTGTTTACCTGAAATCAGCGAACGACGCGAGATCCAGTTTTAATTTAAATTTATAAAAATTCATTCTGTTTACTAAAACTTTTTATTATATCAATAAATATAATTTTTTTTTTTTGTGAATTAACGGTATAATTTAACTATTTTGTTTTGTTTATGAAAAGAGAAAAGTAACTATTTTAATACTAGGTGATATGAATTGTTTTTACTGTGGTCAGATTGCATTAATTTGTAATCAGTATATTTCCATTCATGTATTGATTTGTTTCGGCGATGATAATGGCGGAATCGATTTTAATAAAACTTGCGTTGGTAAAATCGTTTTAACGTCGAGATTCTTGGTTACGTCTTGTTGTAATTTTTTTTCTACTTGCCTTGACAAAAGATAATCCGGTTTAGTTTTGTTACAGTCATGTTTTCTATTGTGACATTACTCGACAAACCCGCTATTATTTCAAACTTATCGAGTTATTTATTTTATTAATGCTTTCGATTCTTTCCGCTCGTGTCGCCGACTTATCGCTACGATTCCAGTCGTCCTTATCGTCTAGTAGACCTGGCCGGCTCATCGATTTGGCTATTTTTATATCGTAAGAGTTAATAATTAATTAACGATATCGCAGTTTAAAGTTAAGACTTTGTTCTACTTATTCAATAACTGCGTAAAGGTAAACTTTTCTCACGCGCGTTCGGAGTCGTAAAAATTATTAAAATGACCGGACCGTCGCTCGTCCTCATTCCTTAAATTTGCTCGTAATAAAACCTTCAATTAAAAACAAAGAAAATAATGTACTTATGTTTTTAGTACAGTCAATCTGTAATTTTTTTTCTAAAAAATTCCGGGACGGTTGAGATTTCATAGAATGGTTGCGGGTGATGAGAAAAGCTTAACTCTAGATTTTCGGGACTCCCCCTCCTCACGGGTTTGGGGGGAAACGAAGCAAGTTTTTGGATTGCGGTTTGCTCGTTAGCTTAATCTGCTGCCACGACTGTTGACCGATGTAATGCCGAAATGCGATCCCAGCTGCCCCTGGGAAAGCGTTGAGGGAGGTTTAGTCGGTAGGAAGTGGGAGCAGCACTGTTTTATGGTCGTACGGCTCTTTGTCTTGTGCCCACTTAGCTTTGCTAGGTCCTGGCTTCGAGCCCGAAACACCCTGCAGGGGGTGCGTAAGCGCATTCCTTCATCATCGCTATAAAAAGAAAAAAAGTATAATATAAATACATAAAGAACAATTTTATTACAGTAAAAATTCGATTGTGCGAATATTTATTATAACTGGTGGTTAGAAATAATGAAAATAAATGAAAAACAATTCAAATTCTTAAATAATTAATTTTTTCCAGAAGTGTTTTTTCTTCGATTTCGGTATTATTTGTTTACAGCGATAGTAAAGCGATTAAAACTACTGTATGATTTTTTTACGTTTTTATTTTTGTAAACTCATTTGAAAGGATCGGTGACCAAAAATTATAGTATGAAAGTTCCAGTATGATGGCGAGTAAAATTAAATTTTTACACAAAGTTTTACGTTTACCGAAGTAATCGTCGAAATTGTTTCATATTTAAATACGTTGCAGAATGATGTTTAACTTTTGGAAGAAGCTTAGAAAAGACAAAGGTTCCGTATAAAGGAATGGATTTTGTTCATGTTCGGTGTAAGTGTAATCTAGTTGCAGTTTCTTATTAATGGCATCATATAAAATAATAATATATTTGTTTATGTTGTAACGACCAGCTGACGCTCAATTATATTTATTAAGATAATTGTTAATAACGTGAGAAAAATGTCATGCCTGACCGGGAAACGAATCCGAAACCTCAGGATGAAAGCCTGAGACGTTAAAGGCGTGACTATCATCGGTCGCGTTATGTATTATTTGATATTCTAAACTTCTGGTTTAAAACTAGAAATATTTTGCGACCGGTAACTTTACTATGATTTCATTGTGGTTTTCTTAAATCGACTTATTATTCTCTAATTTTTTTTTTTGTATCTAACGAAACGTATATTGTTTTTAAAATAAGTTATCAATGCGACTGAATTTTGATGAGAGTTCAATGTGCCGACCACAATGCCGGCACATTAGGCCTCAGATATGTCGTCATCGCCGACCGTCGCTAGTAAGCATTTTTTCTCACGAATAAACTGCAACCAACTGCTGCCGGAATGTTGATATTTACATTCATTTTTCTTGCCAAGCTTACCTCGATTCATAACGTATAAAAATTGGCGTCGGTTTCCGTGGGATATATTTATCATTTATTATAATCAAAATACCGAAAAAAACTTTGTTTGTAATTTTCAGAGTACTGACACTTTTCAAATTGTAGATACACAGCAGCCATGAATGTACAAAAAAAATACTACTTGGAATACAATCGATCCGAAATCACTAAAATTAACGACGATAATAAGGGAAAGATTGTTTTCTCATCTGTTATTAAGCAATAACAGTGGATATTTATAACATTTTTTTATACGAATGTATACTCTCTCTTTCTGTTTTAGCCTCCGGAACTACCGTAATGTATTACTTCAGAGGATGATGTGAATGAAGTGTAGTCTTGTACAATCTCAGATCGACTGCTCCAGAGAAGTGTGGTTAATTGAAACCCGACCACCAAAGAACACCGGTATCCACGATCTAGTATTCAAATCTTTACTAGGATTTGAAACTTACAACTCTCGACTTGGAAATCAGCTGATTTGCGATGTCGCGTAAACCACTATACCAGCCCGGTGGGCTATACGAATTGTATACTGATCCTCTTAATTTGAAAATAATTTAAAGGAAAAATCATAGTAGTGCGTAAACTCAAATACATCGAGATCCATTAACGACTACCACTATCTGTTTTTGAGGATTCATCAGGGGCTACAATGAAAATACTCGTTAATTAATTTATACTTATTAATATCATCTAGTTAAAATGTATTCCTGCGACGGAGGCGCACGTATTTTTCACTATATTATATTATTATATATATATTAGGTACGTTTTAAATGTAAATTCTTTAGCCGATTCACATTTATAAATATATCGATTAAACATACAGTAATGTTTAATAATACAAGATATGAATTATATATTGATAAACATAAAGGGAAATAGTTATTAGAAGCAAGTCAAGTCAAGTCAAGGTGATAGAGTTAGTTTTGCGCTAAATAAGTCGACCGTAGTAGTGTGTCAGTGCACCGTATCGGATGGTAAGATGAGCCGGTGCATAATAGTTTTATCTTGCGACGTTGCCGACGTGTACTACAATACAAGCATCTAAGCAACAACCGTCATTAAACCGAGACCAAATTTTTTATTACAGCCACTACGTGTATTTATTTTTAACTGATTGAATTCAATTTATTTATTTATTTAAAGTGTTCATCGTACTCTTTTGCTGTGTAAAATTTTTTCAACTATTTTAATCAATTAATGTACACATGAATATAACATTAAAAAATAAAATATTCTATTACACACATTTTTTTTTTTTAGTTCGTTTGAGTTTTGCGTTATGAAAGTGAAAAGAAATATTATGATAAACATCGATTTAAATTTTATGCTTATGACAATTTAAATATTTCAACAAACACTTATTCGCTACACGTAACCGTGCCGATCAACACGGTCGGGTACACGTTCTATTGTAAAAAATTTTTTACTTAAAAAAAGTAGATCGCTCAAATAAAGAGGTCCGTACACGCAAGATATAACGAGCGTCAGATTCCATCGTTTGATAACCTAACGCGCGACGTGATCGTGTAAAATAAAATATTTGAAGTTTTTGTTGTGAACTCTAATAATCAAATTATGAACTTACTATTTTAAGTACATCTTAATCGTACAATTAAATTCATTCGAATTCAGTTTGCTTTTATAACGGTTATTTTTATTTAACTTTATCAGTCCACCTTTTAATTTGACTGTAATATCGGGTGAGGTCATCATTCTTTATTTACCGGTTCTTCCAGTTTATTATATAGGTAATTTTTTCGTTTTTTCGAAGTTAACATAAATATTAAGTATCGGTGAGCCGGGCTCGCCGAACTCGACAGCGAACTTAACTTTCACTTCATACATGCCTCATATTATACATAAAATATTCGAAATTAATACTTCTCATAGCTTAATACTGTTTTTCGTTTTACCGGTTCCGAGTTACAATATTTGTTTTTTCGTTATCCAGAAATCCGTTTTTTTAATTGTTCCACTCGCCGTGGCCATCGATTTAACATTAAAATATCGCGTTAATTATGCCGCGTTATTAACTCAAACTTATAGTAATTTTTTTTTTTTTTTTTTTTACTAATTTGGTCTCGCCGGTGTTTATTACTACAGTTGTAAACTTTAGCGCCGATAAATTTGGCCCTGGTGCCAATCGGTTTGTAGTCCTCATCCTTTAAATTCGTAAACCGCAAGTTCGGTCTTAAGAAGAATCCGGTAATAACAGGAAAATGCAAACATATTTGTCAGTTTTGTTCATCCAAAATCGACACCGTCCAAAATCGATCGTGTTTACATTTACTTTTGCGTATTTAAAATGCCTCTGCCGATTGAGAATCCCGCCGACTGTGAAATACGTGCTGTTATTCGTTTTCTGTGTGCCAAAGGCGAAAAACCGGTTGAAATTCACCGTCAGATTTGTGAAG
>JAAAKQ030060554.1:0-15839 GCA_010016005.3 Zanna intricata
ATTCATACACATCATCCTCATTCATCCTCTGAAGTAATACCTTACGGTGGTTCCAGAGGCTAAACAGATAAAGAAAGTAAGGTTCAGAGCTGAGATAATACTAGTTCAGTCAACAAAGGAATATCTCTACCTGAGAATAAATAAAAAAATATGCTAACAAATTTTAAATTTTTTAATGGATATTTTGCTGCAATCATGCATATATTAAATTTTATTTTAATAATTGCTATTTTCTTAGTTTTTGCTATTTATGTAAAAACTCTTTTATGTTTTAATTAATATGCACCAACAACTTGCTTAAAAGTACATATTTTTATTATTTGAAAAAAATTTTAAACTCTTAAATAAAAAGAAGATGCTACTTGGTTCTGTCTTTGTTTGAGTTTTTAATTATTAATGAACTGATAGCAAATAACAGAGTCCTAACCATTAAAAAATGATTGCTAACATAAAATTCTTTCTTTACACCATAATAATAATCATAATACTTATTTAATATAAAAAATAATTATAAAAATAAGTATATATAATTATAAGAAAATCACAGAAAACTAAGTTGTTACACAATACAAACCTTGAAACAGTTCAGGTGCAGCATAAGGAGGACTACCACAGAATGTATCCAATTTACTTCCAGGTGTAAATTCATTACTAAAACCAAAATCGGCTATTTTAATATTCATTTCACTATCAAGGAGTAAATTTTCAGCCTAAAACATAACACAACAAAAAATTAGTTGTCTGGATTCAAGAAGAAACCGTTATAATATAAACTTAATTATTAACATTATTATTTAACAAATTATTGTTAAATTATTATTTAACAAATAATAATAGCGACTAGTTGACATATTCGACTAGTAAGGCATATTTATTTCTCAGTCCAAAACAAAGTACGATAGCTATAAGTGTTATCTGCAATTGTGAAAAAATAAAAATAGTTTAACTATTCTGCAACTCTTCTACAAACATAATTGCAAATAAGGCATCTGAATTAAATATTTTTAAAAAGTTAAATAATAAAACAAGTTGAACTCAAAAATAAATAATAAGTTCTTGATTAAGCAGGAAAATTATTAACTAATTCAGAATACAATCTCAACATATTAATCTGTAATTTTTTTTGGAGATAGAACTAAATCTGTGAACAACTTGAAGTCTAACTGACTAAAGATGCTTAAAAATTTGTTGGTTAATTAATACCATTAATTTTGCAAGTCACTTTCACAATGATTTTTTTATTCCATGAAGTGGAAGCTTACCTTCCAGTACAGGTTTATGTACAATTAATTCCATACACCACACCAATTCTGAAGATAGGGTAAGGGTTTCTAATTTTAAGCAAGCCTGAGCATTCTCAGACAGTTCTTTGGGATTTGGAAGAAAGTCAATTTATTACAGCAATTATATTTAAACTGGCCAATATATAGTCATTGATTAGCAATGTACAATTCTTATGTTGGGTAAAGAAAACAAAATCTCCTGAGAGATTACTGATGAGATGTTATTCACAGCCTGGAGAGGCCCTTGCAGTAAAACTGAGGCCTTTTAGTCTTGTTTCACAATTCAGCTGCGTTTTCTCTTAAACTTAATCTTTTCTTGCCTGGTATTTTTAAAACTACCACAAC
Source organism: Zanna intricata (assembly GCA_010016005.3). Taxonomy (NCBI): domain Eukaryota; kingdom Metazoa; phylum Arthropoda; class Insecta; order Hemiptera; family Fulgoridae; genus Zanna; species Zanna intricata. Next base: position 1,629 of record JAAAKQ030060554.1, read on the forward strand.
CAGGTAACTTTGCACCTATCCCAGGATTGGGACAGTGCAAATCAATAATTAATAAACATTTTTCTATAGCTTTTGACTAAATACTTTCCAATTCTGCAGTAAGAACATGAGACTTATAGAAAAATTGTATACTTATACGGAGCTACATATAAATTGTATTTCCTATACGGCAGTTTTAATAAAAATCGTATCTGGAATTTTACATTTATTGGGCAAATTTGATTTATAAATTTTTTTAAATATTACAGAAAAATAGATGTTTCACTATTTGTACAGAGAATAAGTGTTCAGTTGTAGCAAGCAAGTTTTGCTTGGAATGGATGGTACATTGATTAAAAAAAAAGCTAAAATACATTCTTTTAATTCTGTCTACATTTGGTAATACTTAATATTGTGATGTGTGAACTGAGCAACAATTTTGAATGTACTATTTTTTTAATCTTCAGGTATTTCAGTCAAATTCTGTGGTGACTTTAGTACTGCTAAGCTTGACATTATACTGCTAGGTTATTAATAATACATCATTAATTTTTAAATTCTTAAAACAAAACTTCATTTTGCTTTATAATTAAATGCTGCAGTAACAATTTTTTCTGACATACTTATAAAATATTTTACAATATATAATATTATACAGTATGTGTAATATAGATATACATATTCATATACATAGATTCCTCATCTTGACTGCAACTTGTCATCTTGATGAAGTTAGCTGTCAAAATCTAGATACTTCTGTCAGATTGAAAGCTTTGTTTAATACTTTTTTCATAGTGCTATCAGTATTTCTTGTTAATCATACAAAAAAAAAAAAAAAAAAAAAAATCAGTACAGAATTCCTTTCCTATGTAGATATATCCTTTAAAGATATCTCTTAGAGACAAGAGTGAGTTTTAACTTCTACCACGACATCTACATACATTTTTGCCTGAAAAATACAATATCTATTGGGCTCCTTTAAAAGGTAAGAATGAAATAAAGATATAAGATGTAAAAATATAAAAATGAGTTGTCAAATCATTATTTAGTAAGCATAAATATGATTAATGTAGACTGACACAACAAAAAATGCATTTTAATATAATTCACTTAATCACAATGTTCTAATCTTTGTTTAAAAAAACCCTTGTTCCTTAAGAAAAAAAAAATTGTTCTTTCTGTAACAAACAAGATAACATAAGTGCTTTTATTTAACTAACCACAAATATTAGCATACCAAGAGGCTGTCATGCTTCTACTGCCGTTTTTAATGGATAACCATCTAATTTATAAAATCTTTCAGTGTTTATTTAAAATAATCTAACAATACTAACTAAGAAAAACCCCTGAATTTTCTACATCTTTATTAATTAAAAATAATATGCGCTTAAATATTTCTTTCACTAACATCAAATGATTTTCCTTTCTCATTTTATTTAATATTCTTATATATTTATTTAAAATTATTACATATATTCATCATTTTTAAGTATTCCTACAGAATTTAACTGCTTCTATTTCTATTTTATTATAAAATTGTGTATTCTGTGACATTTATCTAAATCAGAGTTCATATGGTTTCTTTTGATCCATCCAATAAAATATTAGATCAGAGCCTTTTTTATCCACAAAGCAATAAAAATGCTACTTTAGGAATGAACAGCACCATTTACCCCTTCAAGATTATTTATGTAATATGTTATGATGTACTGATCAGAGTAAAATATTATAGTCCAATTTATTAATGTACAGGTTTGCACAGTGCGGGTTCTAATTACACTGATCAAATTCAACCTATTTCAACGCATTCTATACCATGTTCTATAGGTATATTGTGTTGAAACAGTTACCTAACAAAAATGTTAATTCTAGTAAACATTTCCAATAATAAGTAGCAAATTTTAGATAATAAGGATTCAAACTCTACATTATTGATAGCTATTTTCATTACTCTGTACTCTACAGAAAACTTAACAAATGAGGGCAACAATTTTCTAATATTAATTTTATTTTGTTTTAGTAGGTAATTTTTAAGAAATTTAACTTTGTGTTGTAATAAATTATTTTTCATCTTTTCATCCGCTAATAATTCACAATGTGATTCAAAAAAATTCTCAATTAGCAGAAATAAACAAACTTTTTTTTATTACAAAATTTTTTAAATTTAATTCATTTAAATAAAGAAAATGCCATAACACTTATGATAATAATGAAGTAAAATAAAAGCGACTATATGATGTAATAGTAAATAGGACATTGAATGTTACAAACTAATTCTAATAGTTATTTTTTTTTCATCTTTTAAGACCACATAGGATCTTCTAAGTCAGCCCATTATCCCAGTCTCTTTGAAGGAACCGTTCAGGCCTTCTAATACTTTTTCATATATTCCAATCTTAATGTCCTTTCTGGTGTTGAAAATGTTCATGATCGAATTTCTTTTTTGTTATAGTGTAGCGAGTGTTTTTGTCCTTGATTTTCAATTTAATTTTAACTTATTTTTAGTGTCTTCTGGTATTTAAGGCCAATTTCCTTCTACTTCTATTAGCTGTGTTGATTTTAATATAATTTCCATCTTTTAAATGATATCTAGAAGCCAGTAATAGTTCCACAAAAAATTTTATTCAACAATTACTGTAAAAGTACACAAAGTGTGGAAAAAATTAATGGTCTTAATTGAAAACGTACAATAGATATTAAAAAAGAAAAATCATGTTAAATATACTATTTATCCACTTATGGAACTTAATAGATGTTTAAAAATGCGATCCAAATAACCCACTTTTAATGTAATATATGATACTTAAAGTACAATGATAAACAGATGAAATATGTTAATTTTCTATTAAAAAGAAAAAACCACAAAGTTATAATTTTAACTATTATAATTTGATATTAATCAAATAAAACAATCACAAAACATAAATATATTTTTAAAATGCACTTACTTTTAAATCCCTGTGAATTATTTTCTTTTGATGGCAGTATTGTACTGCAGAAACTATCTGTAATAAAAAAACATAAAAAATGAAGTAAATTAATTATATAACAAAGTTTTAATAAAAGTATAAAAATAAAAAAAACATATTAATCTTTGTATTAAATACTCAATATATCAATATATATGGTCAGGAGTCACAACCAAATGGTTGTAATGATGTGAAAGTCAATTATGAAAACAACTACACCATTCCCTGGAATAACATTCCTGTAAAAGTGAGTAGTTTGCTGTTAACATTCTTCACTAAGCAAAATATGATCTTGCCTATCAGCATCCCAAGCTCTTTGAGTAACATTTTCTGCCCTTCAATTAACGCCTCACTCTGTTCATCAAAGGAACTGGTTATTTAAAGAAGATTATCGAGTTCACAGAGAGCACATCTGAGTAGAGCGACTTATAGCTCATACGCATTATATACATCACATCCTTAACAAAGACTGGGAGATTCAGCAAAGACACAAATTAATGACCCCTTTCTGAAGGAAATAATACACAATTCGCCATTCAATAAGAATACTGCAATAAAGAAAATCTTAAAAATAGAAGTTACTGAAAAGGACTTCTGTAATCACTTAATACAATGCTATTAATATAACAGTCATGACAAAAGTATACCAGCTCTCAAAAAAATAAGCAGGATTTGAAATAAATTTAGTATGCATGAAAAGAAGCATAAAATTATACTATAAGTAATGGTTGAAATGAAATATAACAGCATAATAAAAAAATTAATGAAAAATTAAAATATTTTTAAAAAATCAATAGAACTGAGACTGTTCATTTAGTTGGATGACTAAACTGCAGTGCCACTAAAGAAAGCAATTAGAAAATTTGATGACAAACTGAGTTTTTTTTTACTTTTACATTACACATAAATCATTTATAGAAACTGTCTTAAAAAAAAATGTTAATCAAAACATTCTACAACCTAGCTGAAGTTTTATCTTCAAAAGAAAAAGAGTATTTATTAATATTATTTAGTTTAATATCTTAAAAAGATGAAAATAACATAAATCAGTACCTGTCTAAATTTTGCTCTGGCTTCCTTTTCTTTCATTCGTCCATGGAGCACCAAATAGTCAAATACCTCTCCTCCACTTGCATACTCCATTACCAAGTAAAGCGTTTTCTCTGTTTCAATTACTTGAAATAATTTCACTAAAACAAAAAAATAATTATTATATTTAAAACAAGAATATTTTTTTTGTACTTGAATAATTCATTAAAAGTATATTTAACATATTACTACTATTACATAACATGTAAAGAACAAAAGTAAACACTTGCAAAGACAAAACACGATGAAAATTATTGGCAAACAATAACAAAAATTAACCATACTAACCAAAATGTGACTTTTGAGAGGTGAAGTCAGTCATAAAAAACTCGCATTACAAAACAACCACTGTATATCTTGTAAAATGTCAGATACAACGTATATAAAAATTTAGTGCAATCACTAATGTTCAATTCTTGATAATGCACACTAAAAGTTAAACCTAATAAATGTCTTTGCTAACTGTAGTTTGGCTAATATAAGTAAAGATCCCGGTTACAATTGGCACAATTTTGTTTAAAAAAATTATTATGAACTAAATTTAGTTTTCATCTCCTTTCTATAATTTTTGTTATGAACAAATCTGAAGAAGATGCAAAAATATTTCCATAAAATAACTCCAAAAAATTAGTTGTTAATGGACAGAATATGAACTTTTACAGTAACCATAAAATCTCATATTGGAAGATATTTTTACAGTAACTTACAGCTTCATAAAAAAAAATTCAAAAAAGGGAAAAAATTATGTTTTTCTGGATTTTATGAAAATATAAAGAGCATATTTTTTCTTTAGAACATGCGAGCTGTTGTAAGTTGTGCTAGTGTTCAAGTTAACATGAAAAACACAACTATGTGTACTTTGGTTCCTTATTTTCATTTGAACACTATTCACTGTACTTTTCTGTGGATTCAAGTATTAAAATTTTTTTACAATACCTACAGGGAATGCTGTAAAGTATATTGGTACATTTTGGAACTGTTGATTTAATATAGCTAATTTTATTTTTTCTCTTCTAACCCCTAGGAAGTTTTCTAATGGTTTTAACATAGTGCTCTAATGTTCCTGGCTACAGTAACGCTGTTAACGGAATTTTTAATAATGCAGAAAAGATCATTTTACAATTATTAAAATTTTATTTTATTTTGAATGGTTCCACTCAAAGAACAAACAGTTCTGTTCATAATATTACTTCCAAGTACATCCTTGTTTCATCTAGTCTTAATACTAATGTAAAATAAATTTTGTTAAATTTTTATAAGAATTTAATAAAATAATCAATAATCTTATTAAGCATAAAACAATCTCAGGTCAAATTAACTGTAGAATAAAACTTAAATGTAAACTCATTTTAATCAAAAACATAGACAAAGCAGAATTATTTATAAAAACCAGATTTTCAACCAAAGCAGATTATGAAAAAAGTTAAGATCTTAAAAAGGCAGAAAGAAGGTAAAGATACTAAAATTTCAGTTTTACAATAATTATCTACAGCAATTTTTAGTTTAAAATTAGGCCAAATATCTTAACACTTCCAGCACTTGAGTATTTGCAACACCAGGTATTAAAAATTATTCAAAGTTTATATAATTACCTAGTTTATTTTCAGAGCAAATATAATATTCTTTGATAATCATAGCATAGTGAATGAAGAAAGATGTTTAAAAAAGATTCAGTCTTAACTTGACATAACAGTTTTACCCTGAGTTGATTTATATTATATGAATACATCACATGATAAAAAAAAATATTATGAGAATTTTTCACCAACAGATATGTTTTTATTTATGGATGTAGTAAACAATTCAGTACAATATAAAAACCCTAGTAATTTGTATAATTTCACTTGTATTTATACAAGTATTCACATCAACAGCATTTTCTACCATACTCTGTATATTTATTTTTATCAGGGAATACACAGAAGAATGTAATTAACAAATTAGATTTAGAATATTTTTACTTTGATTAAGCTTTCTTGTTTTGAATATACTATGTTCCAAGTAGTATTGTATGTTTTGGGAACATACAATATATTACCTTGAATACATTGAAAATGTTAAAAGGGAAGCAGCATGTCTACCATTATTAAATTAAACATAGTAAATAAAAATTAATTTGATTGGTTTTATGCAGAAACAAATGCAGATTTCACCAGTAATAATTTTTTTTATATAATCTATTTTGAGAAAGATACAACTGTTTTAAAAATGTGTATTTTTAAGTACAAATTGTAGATCTTTACAATATTATTAAGATAAAATTGGATTTCTGCACACAAATAGCTAAGAAAGCCCAATTTTACTTCCTTTTATTAGAAAATTACCCACCTGTACAATAATTTTTTCAAAAATTTGCAGAATTACAAGTTCATACAAAAAAAAAAAAAAAAATTGCCTAATAAAGGGTTGAAACTAATTCTAGTATGAATTCTTGTATGATACACCACAGCTAAAATATATTACTCAAATCTGAACAATATGACTGCAAACCTATTTATTCTTTTGATAAATATTAATAGCAAGGAGAAAATTTTAAATCTAAATCTAAAATACCAGTGTAATAATTTGAAAACATAGTAGAAGTAACTTCCACATAAAATGGCAATTAAGCAGAAATCCTCCACCTCAGTAAACTAAATAACTTCAAACAATTTAAATAACAATCAAAGAATCTTTTTAAACCATAATTAAAATTAACTTTCTATCTACAAAATTTATTAGCATGCCTCTCAAGCTGAATTTTATCGGGAGCCAGATCAGGTGAATATGAAGGGTGTTGGTGAATTAAAACTACAATTTGTTGATTTTTGGCATGGCAATGACTGAGAGTACCTGGAACATTGTCTTGATGGAAAAGTACTTTTTTTTACTAAATTCAGTCATTGCTCCTTAATTTCATTCCTGAGATGCAGCAATAGTGTCACAAATATACCATTTATTATTTCACTTTTTTTTAAGATAATAAATAATACTTATTCCATTCCCACCTTAAAAAACAGTAACCATAACGTTTTAAAGTGAAAAGTTGTTTTTGCAGAAAGTTCACTATTTTGAAGCTGTTTTTGTCTCTAGAGTGAAGTGATAAAACCCAAGTCTCATCAATCATCACAAATTGATGAAAAAATTCATCTGGATTGCACTGAATGAGCTTGATACAAATACTTGAAATTTCTTTTTCGCGCTGTTTATGGTGACATGGTCACCTCTCTAGCGCAAATCTTATTCATACAAAATATTGTGTAATCTTCTGTTAGCATGCCTACAGACTCTGCTAACTTGTTCATTGTTACCTGTTGATCTACCAAAACAATTTTATGCACTTTTTCTATTATTTCTGGCGTAGTCACTTCAGAATCCACTACAGTGATTCATCGCTAGGGTGTGTTCGACCAATTTTTAACTCTGCAACCCAGCATTTAACTGTTGTGTTTGATGGAAAAGAGTCTTCCAACATTGTATCAAGCTCTTCCTTAATTTTCTTTGCGCCTAAGCCTTTTCAGAAGAAAAGTATTTAATTGTTGCATGAATTTCTAATTTCCCATTTTCAAAAAAGCACCCTAATTCTCCACCGTGACAAACTGTAAATATTCTTACTAAGTAATGCAGCAGCTTGAAAATTTTATAGTAAACTAATGAAGAATGGAATTATGCAATGCTATCAAGAAATTAAGTGTACCAACGCTATCTCTATGTGAGGCCTAGAACTTTTCACCCCATCCTGTTAGTTGCAACTGATCTTTACAAATTTCTATAAATAAAATTAGAATCCTGCTTTACATCTTTTTCTTTACAATTATAAAACCGATTTACACTATGCTTAATAACAAGGCAAAATATAACTATTGCACAATTTCTCTAAGAAATCATGGCTAGGTTTTAATTAACATAATTATACATAACTATTTGAATTCAGTACATGTAACAATATTAATAAAATATAATTCAATATTTTTATTTATTTTAGTTAATAACAATTAACTTTTACAATCTATTATATGAATTTTTTTAATTCATTATTTTTATTTACATATACTTTTATTCCCAAAAATTTATGCAAATTATTTTAATTTATTTAAAGGTATTTCAAGGTTTAGAATACACACTTTTAAATATCACATTCTCTCTTTACAGTGATATGTTAAGCCTATATTAACTAAACTTTAAATACAAAAATAAATAATAAATTACGAATTAAAAATTTTAATTTCAAACGAATAAAAAATACCTTTGGGAGAATTGCAAAATTAATATTCTAAAAAAAAATTTACAAACTTTATTCAGAGATTCAAGAATAGTTTTAAAAAATTGTACAAATTCTCTACGTACTTTTTCTTCAGCAACCAATTTTGTTTTTTATATTAATTTCTGTCACTAAGATAACATTAATTAAGAAATTTAATGTGTCTCATTACTAAAACAAGGATCACACAAATCTTATTTTTAATTTAGCTTTTTAGTTTTTACATTTAAATAATTTATAATTATATACAAATGAATAATAGTTGTCAAGTCAACTTACCTAAAGCAGTGTAATCAAATCTACTTTAAATGCATTTGAAAGTGAGATTTTTATGTCTATGATACATGATTTTTTAAGAAGTTATTTATGAAGTTTTAAGAAATTATTTTTTGAGAAGTTATCTGGTGATTTATTATTGACTAAACTGTCATATTATTGTACTAAAGTTTAAGTACTATAACAGTATTCAAATTCTATATCAGTAAAAATAACCCGTACTCTTTAACAGTAGAGTACGTCTACTTGTTGGTATGCTCTGAATGGTTACAATGACAGCAGAACTCTCAATACTGTCAAAAAAAAATTATTTACTACAATGTAATGATTAATTCTACACAAAAATTTTATTTACTCATTCTTTGTGATGTATTGAAAAGGTTTTTACCAACACACATTTTTCACTACTTTTCTATCATTTATTAGTATAAAATTAACTAATTACTGGGCCATATAGGAATATCATATCAAACAACAATTATTTTTATAATTACACTTCAATTTTACAGATAGATACAAAAAAAAAAAAGGAATGATTTATAAAATTGTTTATTACATCAAAGTAACTTGTACCTTTCTTATTTATCACTCTATCCTTATTCCAATCTTTTATTTCTTCAATTCTAGAAAATTATTATCAACCTCAATTCTACATCGATAATTTCTGAATCATTACTGACATTAATGGTAAAGGACTCAACAACATCTTTAATTGTCTCCTACTTGTTCTGTAACATTTTTCCACCTTTTAGGTGACTGCCGCACTTCTTTTATTTTATGCTTGCATAGATACATGACATCTTCCAGATTAAATGTCTTACTGTAAGATGTTATCTCGTTCTTCAGATTAGTTAGACTGTGATAAATTGTGGATGATGTAGAAGAAGACTAATAATGCTATTTTTTCACTGCTAATACTTCATCAATGACTTGGCAAACATACTGCAGTCTGTTCTTCTTTTATTAGTTCCTAAATTTCACCTTTTTAACATTCATTCATCTCTAAATGAAATAAGGTGATTTCTAACTGATTTTGGATTTTAACCTTTTACTTTTTTAAAAAATGAAGTCTACACCGCTTTATCTACCACAATGTAATGATAGGATGCACTGCCTTTCACTTTTATCTGACAGACATGTTACAACCATTTTGAATAACTTTTTGAATTCATTTCATCACTGTTATCACTAATATTTGAGCAAGTATTTGCCCTTTTGAATAAGGAACTTTCATTTCTTTTGAACTTTTATTTTGAGTGTAACAGCTGTGAAAATAAGTTTCAATAGTGTATGACAACCATATGTTATGTCATATAACAGCTTTGTCAAAAACATCTACACAAAATTACTTTTCTGGTTATTTAGTTGTTTTGTAAAGTTTACTGAAAATAAAAACATTGTCCTGTTCTTAAAATCCTAATGACATTTCATGAAATTAGAAACTTGTTCTTATTCCTTTTCGTTCTACCCCTTTTTGGGATCAATCGGAAATGTCCCACTCCTCAGTCATAAAATAACAATCACGTATTTATTATTTTCCTTAACTAAACAATTTACTCAATAATGTACTTTCCGTAGTACAGACATTTTATTTCAATTATAGGAAACCTATGACATGAACTTTTATTTGCTCAATAACAATTATAATTATTCATTTGTAAATCATATTCTAAGACCTTTAATACAAATAACTAGCCATCAACTACTACCAGATAATAATAATTAAATTATCCTACATTTAAGAAATATATTCAACCATTTAACAGTATGTTTTCATAAAGATTTATTAAGTAAGCAACAAATATTAAAATGCAACAAACAGCTGATGAAAAAACTATTATTTAGCAATGAAACAAAGGAAATAAGGAAGCTATACATAAATGAAATTACAAATAAATAACTGATGATTTTGTATAAGTAGTGAATCACTATGTTCTGTTTGTGTAAATGAGTCAGCAGAATTGTGTGATTAATAGGACCAGTGACTAAACAGAATGGATAAGGAGTGAAGAGCAAGTTTTCTTCAACATGGAGCAACACAGTTTGCGAGTAATCAGATTACTATACTTATTTTTCTCAATAGAACATTACATATATGGAGTAACATAATCAACTAATACAATTTCTAATAAGAAATAAACAATTCTACTTTTTTCAATTTCAATTCTCAATTTTTCTTTTTTTTCAATTTTTTTTCTCAATTTCTTATTTCTAATAAGAAATAGGTAAATAAACAATTTACCTTTATTTATTCCATATAATTTTGTAAAACATGCAGATATCTGCAATTATGAAACGTCTAAATTAAGTAAGTTAATATGCCATTTAAAAATATTAAACGATGGTTCATACAAAATTCTTTGTTGTTAGATGAAGAAAAGGCCCAAAAGATTAGTTTGACATTAAAGACAACTTTGAACAATGGAGTGAATGAAAACAAATAGTTTGGCTTTCACTTAGGGTATGATTTTAGTAGAAATCTGATATACAAAATTATGAAAAAAATCATCCAGGATTCTTTTCATAATGTGCAAACTAAAATTATCCTCTCAAATATAAAACACTTTTTTTAATTACTTGCTCTTTCAGTGATGTTAGATACGAACTGCATGTAAATATCAAATCTGCTTCTATGAAATATTATCGCCTCAGAAAAATCAATTGGGATTATTTTAAACAGGGATAAGTCATGAACAAAAAAAAACTTTTTCCTTTTGAAGAGTTATGGAATTTTATAATTTAAAATTTACAAAAATACAAGTAACACATTTAACTACGAGAAAAACACTGAGATGTATTATCAAAGAATTAATGTACATATTACAAAAAATATATTTACATTACATCAGGCCAAAAACAATATTAAAGGGAAAAAACCATTATATTTTTAACTATGCATTTAATAATACAGTATAACACTTTTTTTATAAAATACAACATGAAGCTATAATTATAATGCAGCCACTCGTAACACAATTTAGATAAATAACTAACCTAGTTAGAAGGAGACTATTATATTCTTTAGAATAATATTTATTCATCAGGAAGTATGGATTTTAGTTTTTTTTTAATGAGAAAATCAACATTATTTTAATTTTAAAACAAAATATATACTTTTTCTTCTATGTAGATATAATAAATGGGAAAAAGTTTTTTTAATGGTTATAAATTACACTGTTATTTACACTTACTATTAAACATGAGATAACACGAAACTTTTATGCTTATTACACTAACCAAGCAATAATTAATTCTTTGAGCTTTTTCAATATTTTACAAATATTTTGCTAGTTGCTTTCAGTTATACTTGCATAAATATAAAAAGATTTATAATTAATAACTTCAATATTTACTCTCCTAATAAATCTGTAATATTTCTCAACTATAGCAAAAATCATAAATAATTATAAATACATCTCTCAATCATAAAAAATTTCCGAAAATATTACAAAATAAATCAAATATATTTCTAAATTATTAATAAATAATCATAAACATAATAATACAACTTAATAGTAAATAATTAATATTTCCAACTGAAACACCAGTGGTATTTTATTCTTACCTTACACTAAAATTTACAGTATTTTTAGTAGTACTTAAAAATATTTTACGATGTATATATATATATCTATAGAAATTTGCCTACAAATTCTCTGAGACCACTTTTTTTATTAAAATCAAAAATTGATCAAACTTATTATAGAAAGTTAAAACCTCTAGTAATATAAAAGATCACTGAAATAACATAATAAAATTGTGATTTCAATGCGACATTAACAATCCCATATAAATGTAAATCATTTATAGATGTACAGCAATTTACTCCCTTTGACAAATCAGCAGAACATCTTACAACTTATCAACTATATATAATTGATACTGTTAACATAAATAGAATCTATTAATTATGTAGAAGAGTAAACATGCAGACTACAGTAAAATATCTTTAAAAAAAAAATAAATTTGATTGAATACTTCATTGTATTCAAAAGACATTTGGTTTTAAAAAAACTACTTTAAAAACTTAAAAACACTATGGTAAATGTTACCCCATACTTCATTCATTTTCCACGATCAGTTAAATATATAACAAACAAATTCAAATTGTGTAATACAGTACACAAAAACTTCTACTTCACTAGGGAAAATATACTTCTAAGTACAATTTAGAAGTATTCTTTAAAACTATTAAATATTAATTCAGAAAAGGGAACTACTCTTCCTTCCTCACTTAATTCAGTAAACAACTAAATCCATTGCATTTACCATGATATACAAGGGTAAATCAAATTTAAATGATAATTTTGCTATTCTAGCCAACAAACTATTCCGAGTAGGAGGTGGAGTAGAGGAATAATGTTCAGTATGTTAGAGAGGGGGAACCGGCTTGGTTAGCTCCTCTGGTCTGTTCTGTCATCAGTACAGCCATGAATGAGCAAGAGGTTCCATCATTTGTTGCATAATGTATAATCATAAAGGTTTTAACTAATGAAGGAGTCAAAATCACAGACATTTTAATTTTAACACATCAAAAGCTACAGGTTTGGGATTCTACACTGCCCCCAACTGAGTGTATACATGGGCCAGATAATTTAAAGGCAAGCAAGAAAGTGTAGAAAACAAAGTCAATATCAACGCCCAAGGTCAAGTCTCACAGCCAACAACATCCATTCTGTTTGAGAGCTTATCAAAGGAGATGGCCAATTTACTATTAAAGAAATTACATCAAAAGTGGTTATCAGCTATGGAAATGTTCAATCCATTATCACATTATCTTGGCTTTAGAAAAATTAGTGTCTGATGGGTTTCGAGGTTATTGACAAAAAATCAGCATTAGGTCAGATTGAAGATTTGTGAGAGACTTCTGAATCAATTTTGGCACAAAGGAACAATTTTTTGAGGAATATTGCAACATGTGATGAGACATGGGTCCATCATTACACTGTGGAGCCAACAGTGGCAAGTAAGGAGTGGTGAAGGAAGGATGAAGGCTGTCCAGTTAAGGCCAAAACCAATCTGTCAGCCGGAAAAATTCTTGCAAGAATTTTTTTTGACTCAAGGGGAGTTTTATTCATTGATTTTCTCCATACTAAGTGAATGATGAATACGGCTTAATATTGCCAGCTGCTACGGTCAACAAAAGCCACCTACTGAAAGAAAAGACCAAGTACGCCCATCAGAGATGACATCCTTCTCCATAACAATGCCAGGCTGCATACTGCCATTTTGACAAGGGATAAATTAAATTTAAAAAATGCACTGGAAAACCCTCAACCACCCTCCCTACAGTAAAGATTTGTCCCTCTGTGACTATTTTTTGTTGGTGCCCTTGAAAGAATGGTTCAGAGGGGAATGATTTGAAAATAATGAAAGACATTAACCCTGCTGTTCTGTTCAGGTCATATTGACCCAAAAACATTTTTATTTACTTGTAATTTTCCTCCTGTTAATGATATAAGTTTCTGATTCTATGACTTTGTATCTCCAAATGCAAAGTCTACATACAATTTTTTTTTATATTAATTTTTCGTCACATATTTGTAGTTTATACTAATGTACTGTTCGGGTCAATATGACGCGATGTAGGCTTTAACAGTTAATTTGTCATAGAGTTGTTTATTTACGCTCTATTCTGTTGTTTTAGGTAATGATAAG
>JAAAKQ030060576.1:5568-15839 GCA_010016005.3 Zanna intricata
TATCGTTCAAGTGGCTTACAGCCATTGTCATTCCCAACAGTGAACAATCAAAATCAAAATAAACTAGGGCAAGAATGTGGGTGTGGATCCAAAATTATAAATGAACCGGTGCAAGATTGCGGGTGTGCTCCTGAAATTATAAATGAACCAGAGCAAGATTGCGGGTGTGCTCCTGAATTTGTAAGTGAACCAGAGCAAGATTGCGGTTGTGTTCCTGAACTTATAAGTGAACCAGAGCAAGATTGCGGTTGTGTTCCTGAACTTATAAGTGAACCGGAGCAAGATTGCGGGTGTGCTCCTGAAATTTTAATTGAACCGGAGCAAGATTGTGGGTGTGCACGAGCGGTCAATAATTCTAAACCGTTGTGTGAGCAACCTTGCGGTGCGGCCAATAGAATATCATCATTAACTTCATCGGTAACACGGCAACCATCGCAAAGGCCTTCTTCAAAATCTTTTGCGAACGGATCATTTGTTAGAAATGGTGTTTTGAATTGTAAAACTAATTCACTGCCATATCATTCAAGTGACTTTCAGACATTGTCATCTTTAGGAGTAAACAATCAAAAACAAAACACATCAATGTCATTACAGAGAAAACCTCTGAATTTATCCAGGACGTCTGCATCTGAAAGACGAAATTCTTCTCCAATGAATCAAAAAATGAATACTTTACCTCTAAAAACACCAAAATTATTTCCTTCTCAAAAGGTGCAGATATTGCCAAGAACAAGTGCTGCAAATTCATCACAATCTCAGGTGATGAAAAAATCACAAAACAACTTTCAATCGATGGCAACATCAGGAAGACTCCAACAACAGGTAATCAGTTTTTCATGTAGTAAAAATAAAAATAATTTTTTGTCACTGATACTTGAGTGACAAAAGACTCTTAATTCACTTATTCCAGTGACATTTTTAAGCGTTAATTACATGAATTTGTACACTAGGATTGTTGTTATTAAATATTACAATTATTTCAAAATATGAAATGTTAACAACTACATCTATTCTTATTTACATATACATCGATTTTTATTATTTATAATATTGTTTTGATTATTCAGTGGAACAATGATTTTGCTTCCTGGAAAAGTACAACTGAAATAATTAAAACATAATTGCTAAATGCCAAAAATCCTTAAATTTTATTCCCCTCACCCTCATTTTTCAAGAAATATATTTTTACAGTTTTTTTATTTTTTTTATAATTCACATCTGAGGTGCACAATGATGCTTTACAAAATATTATGAATAATAATAAAACGTTATTGATAATATTATTCTTCCTATTGTTTCAAAATTGTCAAGAGTGATATATAAAAGTAAACCACCTTATCAGCTATTTCATTACCATGAAAGTCAGTGTTTCAACATGATTTCTCGAAAGTGTGCAAATAACAGCAATGTTTTTTGTTATATTTGTGGACAATTTATGTTGAAATCTCATAGAAGGACAATAACTTCATCAATTAAACAAGCTTATATACTTTATTTTGATTGCCTGGTGGAAAACAAAGACTAACCATGGGCCCCTCACATACGTGATGTTCAACTTGTCATAACTGACCTTAGAGCATGGCTTATTGGAAAAAGAAGCTCATACCTTTTGCTGTACATGTGATCTTTAATGAACCTGGTGATCACGTTTGATTATTCCTATTCTCACACAGGTTGCTGGTTGTACATGAAAAACAAAATCTTTGATGACATCTCAATATACCACCAGCTTTGAGGCCTGTATCATATGACATAACCTTACCTATTCCGAAAAGGCCAATGGAAGATGATTTTCGAGTGAAGAATCAGAAAATTTAGTAACGAACAAAGTTACTGAAAATTCTGATTACTATTTGCCAACTGTGTCTGATCTGCACCTAATTTCCTAGATGGAACTGAATGATCTTATTCGTGATCATGACTTACCCAGAAACCTCCTCCAACCTATATGAATAGCATCTACTGCAGGAAAATGTTTAAACATCTTTTTCTCGTAATTGTGAAAAATATTTACTGTCTTTCTTTTCTACAAAGGATAATATGGCCTTTTGCACAGATATTGATGGAATTGAAAAATATCTTGAATGTGAACATAAACAACAATGGCGGTTGTTTATATATGCTTCCAAGGCAATTTTGAAAGAACTTTTAATTCATATAGGAAATGTATTTCTAAGTATACCTGTTTTCGACGCTATAAATATGACGGTGTTGTATGAGATGATGAAACCTTTACTTGGTTCTGTGAATTACAATACTTGCCGATGGAATATAGGTAGTGACTTAAAAATCATAGCACTACTAGCCGGAATGTAGCTTCGTTATACAAAGCAAACTAACGGGTGTTTAAAACAGGACGCAACCCCTTTGTTTGATGACGTGATTTATTTTTAAAAATATCAGTGTTAATAATATATTTATGAAAATATATATCGAGTGATCCAGGAAGAAACAGAGAAACTTCGGGAAGTGAATTTACTTCCAAAAATAAGAAAAAAAGTTCATATAAACATAAATCCAGAATCGCTTCGTCAGCGAGTTAGAACTGGCGATAGATTTCGCCCCGATTTCAGTTCCTCTGTTACAATGAAGCCATACTGAAATTTTTAGTTCCTTAATTAAGGTGTAAAATTGAGTAAACTTTATGCAAAATGAACTGAAACATTGAATAAAACAGGTCCCAGTTCTGTAACAACAGTAATTTTACGATAACTGACGAAATACGCAAAAATCGGTCACGAAAAACATTTTTTTTTTTAGGTTTGAAGTGCATTAACTTTGTTAAATGGATAATGAACACGTAAAATTTTTAAACAAAACTTGAAGAGAATTTGACCTTATATAAACGTTTTTTCTTATTTTTGGATGTAAATTCACCTCCCGAAGTTACTCTGTTTCTTCCTGAATCACTCTGTATAATTACCTTTAATTTCCTGTTAATTAATGATTTCCTGTGATCCCGATGCAGGTCGTACATGTTTTCATAACATTTGCAGCCACTTTTCTTAATGTTTGTTTAGTAATGTTCGAAATCTCCTTTTACTGTTAGCTTTCAATTAGTAATTTTGATATCAAACGATGACTAAACAATTCCCATAACATATCCGGAGTTTCATAAGCAGTATGACACGTTGCGTTATCCTAGTGGAACCAACATTCTCGTTCGTGTAAATGTAACACGGTAAAAAATTCGATTAAGTTGCAATAAACTACACCATCTACATATTTATCGAAAAATAAAGGTCATGTTACACGTCACCGGTAAATCGAACACCAAACACCACTTTAACGTGCATGTAATGATTGTTCATGAAACGTGTGAGGATTTTCAGCACTCCATATTCGGCAGTGTTGGCTGTTAATGTAACCATCTATATGACACCATGCAACGTCACTGAAATAAATACGATCCAAAATTTCAATACCGTTGTCATCAACAAGAGAACGAAACAACGACAATACTGTAAACATTTTCCTTGGTATACTTCTTTCGGTTCTTGAACAATACTGATGCGATAAGCATGCAATTGTAATTTTTTAGTAGCCCTGAAAGTTGTAGTTAGTGAAAGCCCAATCTGTGAAGATAACTTTCTGAACGATTTTATAAGTGAGAGAGTGAAACGTTTTTTTCATATTCTCCAGACCCTGTACTGTTAACAGTAATGGTCGACCTGTGCTTTTCCGTTCAAGTACACTCCATCTCACGAAATTTATTAATCAAACACGGTAATGCTGACTTAGGAACTGAAGTATTTTGAAAGTATATCTGAAAATTTCACTTCTTCGTAAGATTTAAACACACAATTATTTTCAATAATACACACGCGTTCGTTCATGGACATATTTAGGAACGGAACGCAAGGATGACAGAGGGTGCAATACCCTCCTATTTTTTGCAGTATACGGACTTGCGACCTTTGCTTTTGGGTGATTCTAATGATCTGGCGGGTATACATAAGTAAAATGGCTTTGATTTGTGTGGGAAGTTGGGATTGCGTTCCGATCCTTTGGAAGATTTTGTGCGGTTGGGACCCAGCGGTTCGATATCCTAGTAAGCTTATCATCCGCGACACCTCCCTTTCCGCCCAGAGTGAGTAGAAATCCCTTTGTTTACTAGGGGACGCACTTCCGTTTGAGAAGGCATCGGAGGCGATTTCGGGACCTATCCTTTGAAACATATGGCTTTCCGAAGCCAAATGTGGTTGTCTGGGCAATTTAAGAGCGTTCATCCCCAAGTCTAGCCCGGTCAGGATTAAGGACGAGGATGATAGTGGGGTATCTTCCTCTTGTTAGCATCTTTGTCTCCCTTTATTTCTTCTTCTAATCTATGTTTAAATTTCACTAGCATTTGTAAGCCAGCAGTCGGGAGGACAGACCGTCGGCCCTGGATTTTCTTTCTTCTTTTCATCCTATTTCTTCTTTCTTCTTAAGTCCGTTTTCTTCTTAAGGAAGAAAACTTCACTCCGTTTTCTTCAAAAGGAAGGAATGTGGAGAGGAGTGGGGTTTGTAGTCGGGCACCACCGGAGTTCGGCGCGGTTGTCTATGTATTATAAATGTTTGTAATATTAACTATCGAACACATCTCTGTGAAGGTAAAAGGACAGCTGAGTGTTTGCGCGGGGTTGGATTCAGGGCGCCCGGGCGCCGGTAATGACAATTTTGAAAAACATAGCCCTCCCATTAAGAGAAGTGAACATATTTAACACGGTAGAGATAAATTTATACTGGTTTAGTTCTAGTGCATAAGAAGAACATACTGTTACAAGCTGCTAATCTTTTACAATGTTGCCAGCTGACATGTAGGAAGAACTGAAATTTACCTGTTCATGACTTTTACCTTCCTAATATTAGCGTTGCGGCTTTTATGAAACACCCGTTATTTCCTAGCGAGTTCCATCGCAGCAGAGCAAAAACATCCCATTAAACTGTGAAAGAATGGCCTATGAGTGAACTATGTGCCTGGGACAAAGAACATTTTACATAAAAAACTTGTAGATCCGTATAAAATATTCCTGCCTCCACTACACATTAAATTTAATTTGTTAAAAAACTATATAAAGACCATGAATCAAGAGCAAAGGGAAATACAATACCTACGGGAGAAATTTCCTAAAATTAGTGATGCAAAATCAAGTAAGGTATTTTCACTGGGCTCCAGTTAAAAGATGTAATGAAAGATGTACATTTGGATTCTTTGCTTCAAGGAACAGAATAGGAAGCTTGGAAAGCACTTAAATAGATTATCAATATCTTAACTTTCTTGGAAAACACAAAGCACCTAATTACAAGAAAAAACTTGACAATATAATTGAGGCATATAGAAATATAGAATCTATATAGAAATATAGAGTCTTTAAAGATGCATTTTCTGTATAGCCATGTAGACTTTTTTCAAAAAAACCTTGCTGATGTTAGCAATGAACATAGTAAGAGATTAGCAATGAACCTGGAGATTTCAAACATGGAACGTCGTTACAAAAAAAAAAATAAAAATAAAATGGACACTGGTAATGCTTGCAGACTACCGTTGGCAATTGAAAGAGATACTGTGTACACATACATAAGGAAGACACACAAAAATATTCAGCTAGACATGTAGAATAAAACTAATAGTTCAGTTTATAGACGTAAATTTTTCAATTCCTGTATCTTAAAATGTAATGTAAAAATGGTATTATCGACTGTATTTTTATTTTTAGATAAATTAAATGCTTCTTTTTTTTTATTCGTACATTAAATAAAACCGTTACTGTATTGTTTAAATATTTCAAACACCCAAAATTATTTATCTTCAGCTTTAAAAACACTGCTAAATTCAAAGTGAATTCTCTTAAATCTTACGTGATGGTATATCTTTGAAAACAGATTTGAATTCAGAACATAAAAATCTACAAGAAAAATCAATTTTCATTCAGAAAGCAGAAAAAAAAAGTTGAATTTTGTTCTAATATTATTTTCTTGTGATATTCCTTGTTCCTTTACCATCAGGTCTTCAGTGAACTGACTGAAGGAGAATCGTGCCGGAAGAAAGTTGCAAATTCATTTCTAGTCTCCCAAGGTCAGCCCAAGTAATGATTTCAAATTAATCTGTAAGGATCGGAACGCAATCCATAAATAAAACCAGTACTATATAACTCACAATAATCAAACAAATATCCGCCCAATAGTAATGACTTAACAGGAAGGGATTGATGGCCAGATTCTGCAACTAATAGGGAGATATGTATCCCCGTTACCCCTGCATTCCTTTTCCATTCCATCCAGGTTGGAGCGGTTCTTTTTTGTTTTATATGGCAAAAAGAATGTTCCTTAATTACTATACTCTCTTCCATAATGTTTTGAAAAAATATCATTCTAAATTACCAATTTATATTTTATATATAAAAAGAGCTGTTTGGCCAATGTAAGTTTGCTTTTTATATTTAATTTAGTTCGTCCATCCTTTGTAATTTTACGTAAATATATTTTAAAAATAGTTTAAATTGTTTATATGTGCTTTGTTGTCAGTAAATTATTGTAATTAATGTTTTTGAACTGAGACTATATTTTTTCATCGGGTGTTTTTACAGCTAATTTTGTAAGGTTTGAAATCTAAACATAATTTTGTTTGAAAGAGACTGTGATATTTTATATTATTTTTAACATTTTAAATTATAAATAATTTTCTAGATTTGGAATGACTGAGTGGTACCTTCTAGAATATAAATCGTGCACTTTTTTTATTTAAAGAAGGGAGGTACACATGTAGTGGTGGGTCGTGGCTTCCTAGACAACTAGCCTCAACTGAACTCATCTAGTCCTTTTTTATAATAACCAAATCTATTTACCCCTCTTCTATTTAATTTAAGGAACTTTTCTTCTTTGATATAGTTTTTACTCTGTATAGTTCTGCATATTCTTGACCCTTTCATTATGATTATTTCATCCTTTACTATCAATCTTTTATAATTTTCACATATTTCACTCGTTCTTCATTTTTACCCGATATCCATTTATTGATGTTTTGGATTGATCAGAAAAATTCATTGACCTCTTTATGTAAGGTAACGAAATTCTCTCAAATTTTTTTTTTACTAAAAAGGATTCATAGAAAGAGCTAAATTCCGATTGTTATAACTCTTTTCAATTATTTATTTTTTTTTTTAATACAAATTTTATTAATGCTGTTTTTTTTTTTTTTGTAGAATAAATAAATAATTATCCAATTTAAATATAAAAAAGTCAGAATAAAATGTGATTATAAATCGGACGATATTTAATGGTTGTAGTGGCAGTCATGTAAAAACTATAGTCTTTGTACTTTGAAGTTTTTTCAATACTCTTTCTACAAAATGAAAAAGTAATCTCTAATCTAATTGCCATTCATAAAACTTAAATATAATATATATTATACGTTAATGAAATTTATAACACATATAAAGGCTACGAGAAAAGATTTCATGAAACTAAAAAATGTAAGGAACTTGACATTTAAGTTCAAGTTAAGTATCGAGTTCGATTTCCGGTCAGGTATGGCATTTTCACACACACTATAAATGATTCATCTCATCCTCTGAAGGTATACCTAACGGTGGTTCTGGAGGTTAGAAAAAAGTTCAGATTAATAAGGAACACAGCTAAGAAACATTTGTTTAATAGATAGTTATTTTAATCAGATAGATATTTCAATCAATATTGTCCTTAAAAAAAATTTGTAAGGTTTTTGTAAATCTTAAATACGAGTATTTTTCAAGAAAATCATTCCTTCTAGAAAGGATGAAATGCCAGTGGTTACAGATGTATTTAATTTACAGCTGTTAATAATTTTTTTACAGCTGTAGTGTAACAGTGGATGTAGTTTTTTCATTTAACAATAAAATTAAGTTTTATGGAAAAGTAATATTAGATTTCCAAATCTGTTTAATATAATCTAAGTTGCTGTTTTATATTTTAACTTTCTATTGTTTAATTTTTTATCTGTTAACATGACCACTAATTGTTCAAACACTACAGTTGTTTTTTTTTTTTTTTATAAGGAGTAATAGTCTATCAATTTTTTTATTATCTTTTTATCATTGATATCTTATATATTATATTGTTTTTATTAAAATAGACGATTCTCCTTCATTGTCAAATTGATTTTCATTTCCGATTTCGGAAATTTAAATGCAGATAAATTATCTGCATTAAAATTGCTAATTTCAATGAAGTTAGATATGAACCTATAAATTCGTATGGAAATGTAAATCTTGTAACATTAGTATCAAAAACAGTAAATAATATCTCAAATACCATTTGCTATATTTTATTTTTATGAATCATAAGCAAAAAAACCGGCAAGTACTGCTTGTGAAAGTTATGTATCAATTGACTACTACTTAGGAAAAAATTAAATACAAGTAGAACATTAAAGTATGTAAGTGCGTAGTAAAATATGGTTCTACTCTGAGTTAAGGGATCCAAAATCTCCGTATATTCCCAACCTCTTGACCGAATGAACCAAAATTAAATGGCATTAACATAATTTTATAAAAATCGATCAATCCATTCTAAAGATGTCAAGAAAAACAACTTACAAATAAAAGTTGACCAAATGCTGTGTTAAAATGGCATACTTCTTCTTCTTCTTTCGGTTAACAGTCCTTAAGATTGTTGGCAGTAGCTCTGCATTCTTCTCTCATCACCTTTTTTCTTTAGTTCCCAGTATAAATTACAGTCCATATCATCCATTATCTGTTTTATGAACTCTAAACGTGGTCTTCTACAATTTTTCCCTTCCACCACTCCTTCCATCACCCCATTTAACTAGCCTTGGTGTCTTAAGAATGTCATATTAGTTGCACTCTTCTTATTTTCAATTGTTTTAGCAAGCTTCTCTCTTCATTAGCTCTCCTAAATACGTTCTCATTTGATACTTTTTTATAAAACTTATTTTCGGCATCCTTTTGTAACACCATGCTTCAAAAGCCTCCTATTTTCAGTCTCACCAATTGTCCATGACTCACTCCCATGTAATACAATATTCCACACAAATGTTCTTAGTAAATTCTTTCTTAACTCAAGACTAAGATTATTTGATGTAAAAAAATTTTTCTTTTAGTAAAAGGCAGTCTTTGCCTGATGTACGAGTATTCTGCTCACTATTTCTGCTTTTTCCATCATTCGCTGTTTTACTTCATAAATAATTAAACTCTTCTACTTCCTGAACAGCTTCACCTTTCAATTCTATCGTTGTTTTATTTCCTTAATTTTTTATGCAAATCAGTATTTTGGTTTGAATATTAATGTAAAATTCTTCCATTAGCACCCTGTCCATTACAGTTAAAATTTGTTGCAAGTCTTCTTCACTTTCTGCAATTACAGCTATATCATCTGCAAATCTGAGCATATGCAAATACTTAGCATATTAATGGCACACTAATATTACAGAATTGTTTAAATATTAAACATATGTAAATGAGTCCAGAAACAACATAGAAACGGTATTTTTCTCTTTGTTTCTACCTCTCAATCTTTATCTCTTTCTCTATTTTTTCTCAACATTCTAATATGTTATCAAATTATTTAATTAACCAATACACTGTATTATAAATAAATTTCTTAAGTAGTCTATTAAGTCCTATTTAATGAATAATCACTTACAATAGAATCAAATATACACAACAAATCAAAGACATTTAATGGATCTATTGGCTGTTCGAGTGGCTAGTTTGTAATTCATCGTATGCTTTTTTTTTTATCAACAGGTGATCCATTGAGTGCCAGTTAAGAGTTATATTTTTGTAATCATTGTATAATAGATAGCTTGTAAATATTTAACCAAATTTCCTTTCAAATACTGATTTTATTGTGAATAATAATTTTTATTTTTTTAAGAATGACGGGTCTTGCGGAAATGGATATGGAAATGCAAATGGATATGGAAATGCAAATGGATATGGAAATGCAAATGGATATGGAAATGCAAATGGATATGAATCTGCAAATCAGCAATTAAATGTAAGACATATAAGTTTATAAATAACAGTAATATTATCCTAAATAATACTTTCCGTTATGTGTGGTATTTATCTGTAATATTCAATTTCCTACCCAAATATTACGAAATGAACTGAAAATCAGTTTAAGCAATGATTAATAAGAAGTTATTAAAAAAAAAATTATTATCTTTTTTTTTTTTTTTTTTTGTTTAACCTCCGGAACCACAATTAAGTATATTATTGGTTTGCTGGCATTTCTCCCGCCACCACCCCATTCGGTCGCCCTAGAGCATAAGACCGAATGTCTGTGCC
>JAAAKQ030060587.1:0-34730 GCA_010016005.3 Zanna intricata
TAACTGTACATGTAATGACGTTAGATATTGTAATAACTTTTTAATAAAAATTTTCATCAAAATGGTCCAAACTGTTAAAGCTTATTCAAAAAAGTTTAAAATTTTCAAATTTAAGACGTGTGTACGGGACAACGTCTGTCGGGTCTGCTAGTAGATATAAAAAAATATTAATAACAATTTTATTAGTATTTTTTATCTTTTTGTCTTGGAAACTATAAAATTATTACTATTATAATCATTGTCTTTTATGATTGCATAGGATCACTTTAGTCAGTCCAATCTTTGTGCCCTTTCTGGTATTGAAAATGTTCGTGTTGTGAGTGTTTTTGATATTGATTTTCTTGTTTAATTCTATTTTATCTGTGATGTCTTCTGGTGTAAGGCCAATTTTCTTCAGATCCTCTCTTATTTCTCTAATTCATTTGCATCCTCTCCTGGTATTTTTCAAGTTGAGATTGTACTGTACTAGCTGTTTTAGAAGTCTTGAATCTTGCATCCTCATGA
The DNA here is from genome assembly GCA_010016005.3 of Zanna intricata. Classification (NCBI taxonomy): domain Eukaryota; kingdom Metazoa; phylum Arthropoda; class Insecta; order Hemiptera; family Fulgoridae; genus Zanna; species Zanna intricata. Next base: position 505 of record JAAAKQ030060587.1, read on the forward strand.
CATTTCTAAAGAATCTATTCTCCTCTTATGCATGGTATTGGTGATGGGTTCTAATTCTTTGTACATAACTTTACTGGGCACAATTCACCACTGCCCATCTTTCTGGTACTTTTTATTGATGCAGGTTATTCCAATTCTTCTTTTGATTTTCTGGAGTCTGTCTTTGATTGTTCATTCAGGTGGAAGAGTGATTCTGCTACATAAGTGGCTTCTGGTTTTATAATTGTGTGTGTCTTATTTTTTTATTTATTGACAGGCATTTTTTATTGTAAGTATTCCCCAGATTCATTTGAGCTTTAGCTAGTTTGTCTCTTCTTATTTGAATCAAGGTTTTTTTGTTTAGGTTGTTTATTTCACCAAGGTATTTATTGCTTGCGTGATTTATTGGGTTACTATTTTTATCTTATTGCTTATTAATGTTTACTAACATATTACGACATATATATTGTTTTATTAACATATTATATTATTTCTTAATAATGTTTACTTATTTTAATCATGTTGATTTTTGGGGCATAATTTCTGTCTTTGCAAATGGTATTTTGAGGCCAATTTTATCTGCAATGTTTAAAAGTTAATATCTGTGATCTAGCTTCATTGAAGTTGTTTGCCAGCAGCACTAAGTCATCGGCAAAACTTAAGTCATTTTGTTTTGACTGTTTGGCCAATTTTTATTTTTGGAGGCATTTTTTTAGCCATTTCCTCATTGTCATTTCTAGACTGCAGTCGAAAATAGTGGTGAGAGCCACCTTGCCACAGTCCTGTTTTGATCTCAAATGGTTCTGAGAGCTTGCCTCTGAATATTACTTTCGTCTTAGTGTTTGTGAGGGTAGTTTCATCATGTTTATTAATTTGGAATGTAGTCTGAGGCATCCTAAAATTTTTAGTATTCTCTGTGCCCATGCATTCATAAGCTTTTTTGACGTCTACAATTCTTATCATCATGTCTTTGTTTCTTTTCCTTTGTAATCCATATTAGCCTGAGACTCATGGCCTGATCTGGACAGCTCGTCCAGGTCTGAAACCTACTGATATTCTCCTAGTTCTTTCTTTGAGTTGTGAACCAATCCTGTTAGGATGATTCTTGAAAGAATTTTGTATGTAGTGTCTAGGAGTGAGATTCCCCTGTAATTGTTAGGGTCTGTTTACTAGTAATAAATTACTACTGGGTCAGTTTACTGTTTTCATTCTTTATTAGGGTTGAGGGTTTGTATTTTTGGAGCTGATTTTTTAAGTTTTTGTATTAGTCTCTTGACTGTGTTCTATTGAATTGTTCTTCTGTTGACTTTAGTATCTCTTTATGGTCTTTATTGTCTTTTTATTCTCCTTAGGGTTCGGGTGGTTTCTTTTTTTTGTTTTACTAGATTTTGGAAAGATGTTTCTGATTTTTGGAATTGGTGAAATAGCCATGCTTGATGTCTTCTCCACTGTTTCATCATTATCACCATTCCACCGTTGATATTTTTTATAGGATTTTATTGGGGCTAATCCTTCTGCAATTTCTTAAAGGTTATTAACTAGACCTTCAAGTTTATCCGTGATTGTTATTTTTTTTTTATTGCTTTGTGATAATTTTTATTCTTGATTAGTTGGTAGGGTTCATTTTTCTTTTAATTTTAGGGCCTTGGTTTTGTTGCTTTCTTTGGGGAATAAATTTAATTTTAATTTTGATTACATAGTGATCACTCTATATCTGCTCCTCAGCAGGACTTTTACGTTGTTGGTCTTCTTGTAGTGGTGTTTGTCCATGTAGAGATGGTCTAGTTGCTATTCTCCTTTAATGTGGTTGGGGTGTTTCCAGGTTTTGAGTATTTTAGGTTTCCTCTTGAAATATATGGATTTCGAGATTATGTTGTGGTCTTTGCAGAGATCAACAAGTCTCTGACCATTTTTGTTTGTTTTCTTTTGGGCAATTCATTTTCTGATAATGTCATGTTATCTTCTTTCTCTGCCTAATTGAACATTAAAGTTTCCAATTAACTGTTTTATTTGGTTTTTGGGGATGTTATTTAAAGTCAGGTCGAGTAGATACCAAAGCTTTTCTGCTTCTCTACAGTCTTTTGGATAGTAATCTTTAATATTAATGGGTGCTTGGTCATTTATAATAGTGTAGATTTTATTAGATGCTTTTAGGGTTAGTATTGAGATGGGATTATGATTTGAATTCTTGTACGGAGTTTATTATTTTGAGGCTAACTAAAAAGTTTGTTCCAACTGTGAGAAATTTTTCATTACTCTCTCCCAAATATACATTTGTAGACCCTATATCCTTGAAATTTTATGGCATCCTGGTTTGTGTTTTATGTCTTGTAGTTCCATGATGAGAATTATGTATTGGTCCATTAGGCTGGTTATTATTTTTAGTTTACCAGAATGCATGAGCTAGTTTACATTGTGTGTTTATTTATTTGTTTTGTGAAAATAAGGATGCAGAAAACATTTTTTTTTTAATTGTATTATTTGAAAATTTGTGCTATAAAAATATGTTGATGGGTTGTTATAATGGTAAGATTGGAGAATAATGATTTTTTTCCAAATGTAAGAATGAATATTCTTAAATAATTTAAAAAGTCACGAATAGTGTAATAATGGTTTTTTTTTAAAGAAAATCTTTTAATTTAAATTTAATGAATTTACTGGAAAATTTTTAAATGGTATTTTTGAAAATTATAGTGGAAGGATTCTAAGGCCTTTCCTCATAGACCAGTTCTAATGAGTTGTACTCAAAAAGTAGTTTTTTTAAGTAATTTGACAAAGGGGACATTGTTATTTTTTGTTTTTTTCTTTTCTTGCTCTTTTTTTTTATCATAGATCACACATTCACAAGTACAAATGTATGAAACATTATAACTTTTAATTGACTAAATTTTAAATCTGTTTGATTCATATTTTGAAGCATCTAACTATAGTCTAACAACAATGATGACAAGTTTAGCACTTCACTAAGTTTTTTCAAAGTAAAGTAGTATAGTATGATTTTATTACAGACTAAATTCAAATCTCATGGAAATTTATTATTTCAAAAGTCGCATAAATATTTGACACTGTAGGCCAACCAAATACTACTATTATTATTATTAATGGGAATATAAGCTACACAATTAACGATATTATACATATCTCGGAAGCACAGTGCATCAGTTTTATCCATATTTAAATTCAAAAGTTACAATCCATTCATTGATCAATTTTTTAACTAATAATGTAGATCTTTATGTTCATATTAAAAATTATTTTTGGATAAACTATGGTGGTTGTTACAACTTCAAAAGAATAAGGGCACTAATGAATGCTCTGATATTTAGAGGAAAATGGTGCCTGAATATAACAGATGTCCATAAAAGAGCAAATATAGTTTTTATTTTGCAGAACTCAATAGTGTTTTATTGTAATCTTGAAGCAATAACAATTAAGTTTTAATTTACATATTCTGATTCAGATAGCAGCTGCATTAGAGCTTGCTGTGAGCATGGGCCATTGTACAATGGCATTGCCAGAAGAGAAAGCACAACAATGAGTACTGGTTCACTGAATCAAAATTAGTGACCGTCATAAAAAGTACTTTTATTAGAGTCCATGATATAAAATTTACCACTGACAAAAGCATATATAAATAGTATGAAGAGTTTTTGAAAAGTGGAAATGTTTTCAAAGGACACTCACCAACAATGATGAAAACATCAAAAGAATTCAACTATCTTTCCAGTGAAGTCAAAAATGTTCAGTTTGTGGAGTTATTTGTCAGCTATATATTCCCAGAAGGGAATGTTCATGATGTTTGCAAGCAGTTGAAACTTTTTGCTTATAAACTGCAACTACTCCATGAAATTATACCTAATGATAAGCCACAAACAGTTTAATTTTTAATGATAATGATGGACTTCATATCTGCTGATGATAGCTACCTAATTTTATTTTCTGGTTAAGTAATATTTCATATTCATGGACCTTGTGAATTGCCATAATTGTTGAGTATGGGGCTCAGAAAATTCATAGAAAATCAATAAAATTTCTTTACAACTGTTCGAAGGTGAATGTTTGGTTTGATGTCATGCCTAATCAAATTTTTGTGCCTTTTTTTTCACTAACACAGAATTATGGACATAATGTATTTGGACATGTTAGAGAACTTAATGTTTTCGCAGATTGAAATAAGATGAGTAAAATTTTTCAACAGGATGGACTCCCTCTAAACTTCTGCAGAAGTAGTGTGGGATAAGATTCGATTAGTAGACTCGGTGACAGGATTCCAGAAGCTGGATAGGCAGAGAAGCTCCCTTTGCTTTGCCACTGCGTTGACCCAATTTGACACCAATGGATTTCTTTTTTTGGTACTACATAAAAGTCATCATATACCAAGAAACAATTCATTAGTTTTTGACTACCTGCACCAAAATAACACCCGCCAATAAAGCGATCACTGCGGACTAGCATTATTGCTAGACATGCATTAGCTGGCGAACATGATAGACATTTTAATTTGAAATGTAATTAAGGAAATTAAATTTAAAATCATAGAGCTCTTTTTTGAACATCCAATAGTTGATAAGGTATAACTTTCACAATAAGCAGCTCCTCTGATAGATAAATTTCCTTATTAGTTAGAAGTTTGGTACTAAACTGAATGATTTACCAAGAAATTTTGCTTTACCAAATTTTTTTGAGAACTAATAAAAGTATCAAAGGAAAGTTTATAATGTATGTTATTTAAAATATTTTTATAAATATGAAGAAATCTAATCTGTTAAATCTTGTCAAAAAAAAAGCCGAAGGCTTGTTGATGTATGTGGTTTTTCCTAATTAAAGGTTAATTTTGTCCTAAAAGGTTATTTTACATAATTTACTTGAATGATTTTAAAAAAATGAGTGCTGAAATTGCCCCATCATTTTGTAAACCAACTGCTGAACTTTCCACTTGGAGATTTTTCTTTAAACAGTTTTAATTATGCTGGTATATTTCTTTCATACAATTCTGTGTATTATTCATTAGTATTACCATTTTATTGACTTAAACTTGGATTATCTAGCTATCATTTATGCATTTACTTTTTGATCCTCCATATAAACAAATAATGTTTTTCAATATTTTACTTTTGTTGGAATTCAATTTTTTATATTAAGAATAATTAATTAATTTATAATAGTCAGCTTAATACTTGGGCACCTTTTTAATAGTTTCTTGTATGAATCATAATGAAAATAATCTTTATTTACTAGAAGCTGTTAATATATACTATTATATAACCGCACATACACATACCATACACACATATCAGTTTACACAAACTGCTGATATCAGATTACATGTTTTTATTAAAAATAATAAATTATGAGAATAAAACTGTTATATAATGTATAATTAAATCTATTTGTAAGCAGCTAATTTTATAACTAGCATTTTCTCACCTTCTTCTTAAGCTGCAGAGTATATATTTTTCTTATATAAATTTTTTTCTTAGATAAATAATTTAATTGTACTTTAGTTACACTGAATGAATCATTATTGTATTTTAGCTTTAAAATATTTACATCTAATCTTCTCTTGATTGATTTTTATTTTAACTAGTTTATTTTAATACCACATTGTGATCCTAAGTGGGACAATAATACAATCTCTTTATTATTTGGTGTTTCCACTACTTAGGATATTTCAATAAATTGCATTCTTAAATATAAAAAAAAAGTGGCACTTTTAATAGTCAGGTTTGTCTTTTGTTTCGTGCTTATACTTTCTAACTTTAACAACTTTTATTATGTACATCTGTTTATTGAATATAAAAATGTCTGATTTTTTTTTTTTTTTGATGGACATCTGTTTACTGATATGAAAACAGTGTTGTCTGGTAATAAATTGGGTGAGTTTGCCAGTCATTAATTACAAGGAAAAATGTTAATTCCCAGGATCATGGCAGACTGACAAAGGCAGTCTGACATGGCAGCCTTTGTCAGTCTGCCATGATACTCTTTGTATGTTAGAAAATCCTCTTGTAATTATTGAAATTTTAAAGAATAAAAAGAAATCCTTTCCAAACTCTTTTATGCTTACATCACAGTTACTTTTTATAATGAAGTTTTTATATTCAGTGCTTTAATGATTCCCTTTTTTTGTATTATGAACTTTTTTGGAGTAATTTTAAAATAAAAAAATATTTTCCAAAATGAGCTTAAAATTCATTTATTCCAAATTAGTATAACATGACTATTTTCATGCAATACCCCTTACTAATTCTAAGAGAAAGATCTTTATTATGCTTTTTGCTTCTTTATCATAAATTAATGACATATGTTGGCAGTTTAGCTGTTGTGTCTGCTGAATATGACATTATATTGAAATAATCCTAATGTTCTGTTATTTACAGGCTTAAGGAAACTATGACAACCTATGGAAATGATGACCTTTCTTATCTGAAGGATATCAGTTGATATGCTGCACAGTTTAGTAGAAGAAATCTAAATTTTAAAATTGTTAGTCCATTATAATGAAGTTTTGAGTGTATTGGCTAACTATTCCAGTTCATCTTCTGACCACATTGATTTTTCATTTAGCATGCAAAAATATGTTATGTCACTGTACACTCACTTGAAAATTATAGTTAAAAATATAAAAATTACCAGATTATAAGTCATTTTACTAAAGTTGTATTGGTCTGCATAGAAAGAACCTTTTTTAATTATTAGATTTTGGAATATAGCAGCTAGCAATAATTGTATTTTATTTATCATTTAAAATGTTGTATATAAAATTTATAAACATATTTTTTTACATTTAATCTTACATAAGTTTCTAGAACTTTGGAAAATGGCATATTTATTTTGCAAAAGTAAAAAGCACACCACAACAAGTTTAGTTGGAAAAGTAATGAGTAAATGATTTTTTGTTGCTTTCTTTAGCAAGCCAAATAAATAGATAATAGTAAATAAATATACATTAGTTGATCAAGCCAAACAAAATGCTGGTGATATTTTAACCTAAAATTGACAGTTTATTTCCTTCAACACAATGACAGGTTGTATGTTGACATCATTACTCTGTCAGGTTCCATCTCTACCTCAGATGCTTTACATACGTCATAGCCATAAGAAAGGCAGGTTCAGATAGCGTGAATCAATAAATCAATGAAACCTCATTTTTGGGATACAATTTATTATATACGGTGCTTCCATTCAATAGGGAATTAAAAAAAATTAATGAAAAACATTAAAAAATGTCATTTACAAAACCTCTAATACATATAATGAGAGAAATATTAAAGAAATGAAGTGAAAAGATTCTTAGAATTTAATAAAAATAATATATTTATTTGTAGCTTCAAATATTCTTCGGAAATGAATGTAACATTAAAATTATTATATGAAACAATAGTTACATTGATATTAGTAAATGATATGATAAATTTTTGCTGGAGTTTATTTTTAAGGGATAGTGAAACCAATTAATTATTCACAACGTAACTAATATGCTATGCGCACGTTTGTGTAACGTATAAGTTTCTTTGTGTGAAACACAATATAATTGTTCTTCTATTTTATAATTTACATTAATTATATTATTGTATTAAAGGTATATCTACTCTCATTTAATCTCTGCTTACATATTGCATTATATAAGCACTATTATTATTGCTTGTTTTTGCTAAGGAATTAATAGGTTAATTATTATTCTTCAGTAATCAGTATGAATGTTTTTACTTTTCAGCAATAATTAATTCATTTCATTTCTGGATTTGATTGGTACTGCTTCACTGGATTGATTCAATATCAATAACAAAGTAAATTCATATAGAAAAATTTGTAAAACAAATTTTAAATAAAAGCAAGTAAAAAACAAAAATAAATAAACAGGAAATCTCAATAAGCTTGATCAATATGAAATTCACTAAAACATAATGTGACAAAAACAGTTTATTAGTTGAACATTTTATTAGAGACAATTTTCTAACCAATTTAAAATCGATTCTATTTACAACAATGTTGCCAGTAAATCACACATGAATGAAGCTGCATAATTACTGAAAAAAAAAATTACCCAAATGAAGTTTTCATATAACTTGAAAGGGAGTTATTGATAATTTTAATGAGTTTTGAATTAAAAAAGATCACAAAAGAATAAAAAGAATTAATATTTACAATTAAGAAAATATAATTAGCCATAAATTCATTAAAAGAAGATTATAGTGATGGGAAATGGAGGGGAAGAGGTACATACATTAAGAAGTACAGCAATGCACAATATGAGTACAATCGTGAAAATGAGGGTCCACTCTACGACAGAGGTGTTAAGTTCTTATTTTTATCCAAATAAAAATTTTCATATGTTTTGTGTGTATATGTGTGTTTGTGTTTGTTTTGTGTGTGTAGAACTAAACACTTTTATTTGCAGAATTACTTCCATTAAAAAAAAAAAAACTAAAAATATATTTCAAAATTAAATTCATACTTGTTTTTTGAAATTATATTTTTTGTGGGCTATTTGTTTTTTATTTCATTTTCTGTTTTTTTTTTTTTCAGGAAAATAAAAAATGTGTGGAATCTGGGCTTTATTTGGTGTATGTTCTAATTCACTTTCTCATTATGAAGACTCATTCTTTAAATTACATCATCGTGGGCCAGATGCTTGGAGAGTTCAGCACGATCAAGAAGTGAAGGTAATTCTTTTACAGCCTTTTCTTTTCCATGTTATGGGATCATCACATAACATGTATTGTTTAGAATAATTCCATTCTTTATCTAAATTATATTTTCATGAGTCACTCATACATGGGCATACCATTGCATCCTTATCACTGTTGTTCTTGAATATCTCTCTTCCTTTGGTTTGCCTTTTACCACTTCATTCCAATCTTATTCAGTCAGATCACAAGGATCTACTTCATCTTCCTCATTTCTGTTGTATCCATTTCATTTTTATCTCAATTCTTATGGTTTTTGTTTCTGTTCAGTATGTTACTATTATTCTTCCTACTTATTCACATTTCCCTTATTTATTTTTCTGTCAAACAACTTCCTAGATACATACTTCCAGCTGCCCTATTCCTATGCATGAATTATCCTTTAGTAGCTGTAAAATAAACAAACTACTTATTGCTAAATCAGAAAAGTTAAATAATAAAATATTTACAAAATTAATTTTTTCATATGTATATTTTACAGGATGGATGTTTGGGTTTTGTACGTCTGTCAATTGTTGACAGTGTGTATGGAATGCAGCCTATGACACTGCATGACTATCCTGAACTTACATTAATATGTAATGGAGAATTATATAACTGTAAGAGAGTAAGTATTATTTTAACATTGTTATAGGGTTTGTTGTGAAAAATGCTTACATTTGCTGGTTCTGTATATGTATATTCATGCACTTTTATATATATGTAAAGCATTTTTATGGCCAAAATGTTTCAGTGGATGCACTTAAATCTAAAAAAAAAAAATTAGTTTAATCAGTGTTTTAAGTTCAACATTTTCATTTTAAAAAAAATCCGGCTTTTGATTGTAAGAAGTTTCAGTGCCATATAGAATTCTCTGTTAATGGTTGCCTAATAATATATGTCAACTATTTTAGTTATCCTCTCAATTTTTTGTGCTTCTTTATTAGAGGAATTACTGCTTTGTTAGCACAAACAAACCCACCCTGGTGATGCCAAGCCTGATATTCGTACCTACGCTCCAGAAAGCAGCGCAAACGTAAAAGGCAGTCACTGCCCCGCCAGAGCTGTGCTACAATGCAAATTCAGTATTAAGAAAATAACCGTGGCTTGTCGCCAAATTCGCCTATGTCCAGCCACATAACTGGACAAGCCGGAACCCTAGCCACCCAGGCTGCTACCTTCTACACTCCTTCCACAACCCTGGAAGATGCAATGGTCCGCAGGTACCATTGCCACTCAGCCCGGGTCTTCCAATTGACCCTTAAATCAAGGCCCAAGTGCAATCTCTCAAGTTCCCTAACCACTCTGTCATGCACAAACTCATACTGGGAACAGACATACAGTACATGGCTAACATTGTCCGGAATCCTACATTCCGGGCAAAGTCCTGATACAAGACAAAACTTAGCCAAGCTATGCCGAAAATTGCCATGCCCGAAAAGAAACTGCGTTATGTACCGATTACATGTAATCAGTACATGTAATAACTGCGTTATGTACTTATTGGCGCATAAACCTCTGGAAACAATTCATGGGTATACTGACTCTTAGTGGACTCATCCCATTGCATCTGCCACACAATGAATTCCTGGTCCTCAATTTCATGCAATCGGACTGAGGTTAGAAGACCAGCTTTCTTGGCAACATACCGCTTCTTGCGCTCAACAGCAAGCAAGTCCAACGGCTTAACACTAGCTATCACAGAGACTGCCTCCCGTGAGATTGTCCTGTAACCGCAAATGACCGCCAAGAGCAGAAGATGCTGGGCTCGCAGTAGGATATCACGATAACACTTATAAACCATCTGATGAGCCTAAACAGGCGCAGCATACAACATATTGCCTCGCAATAACATTATTATCTTTATACAGAACCCGCAACGTCCTAAAATTCAGCCCCCAGTCAAGATGGATAACGCGCCTAATGCCATAAAATGCATCTAGCGTCTCTTTAGCCACATATTGAAGATGATTCTCAAAACGTAAACGCTCATCTAGGATCACCCTCAGATATTTCCGCACAGTAACATAACGCACAGGATGGCCTGCCATGGAGACACGAGCCCAACATGTCTCAGACAACCGACCCTGTTATATTAGCAGAAAATATAAAGCCATTAAATGAAATTATACTGGTACAATACTACATCTTTATTTATATATGTTATTCTTGCATTATGTATGGAAGCATTAACTAAGTATACAGGGAATAGAACAATTCTACTGTAGTATTATTTTCCAGTTTTTAATCACAAATTTACTTCCACTAATTTATTCAAGCTCATGACAGGTGTATGATTTTAAAATTGGATACCTCTCTTGAGCTAATCGAGTGGTTGATGAGAAAGTTGAAGAATAGTTGGGACATGATGACATATGATAATTTGTTACTTACTGTCCTACAGACAGATCATAGGATGTTCAGCTCAAAACACAATAATAGTTATACCAGGTAATGATAGTACTTGGAAGTTTGACTGAAGAAAGCATCTGATTAACAGATAAAAATCTAAAAAAAAAAAAATGTACTTTGGATGATGATTATTTAAATGTATGAATCTACATACTATTTTATGTTATCTTTCTGAGAAATTTTCAATTAAAGCTATTTAATTTCAAGTGATAATTTTGCCAGCCTTTGTAGCACGAGTAGTAGCATCTCAGCCTTTCATTTGGAAGTTCTGGGTTCAAATCCTGGTCAGGCATGGCATCATTACACACTTCACATAAACATCATTCGTATTCATCCTCTGAAACTTTTCTTTAAAGGAAGAGTTAAAACAATTATTTATTCCCGTCATTTTTCTTTATAGAATTTTAATTTAACTCCATAATTTAAAACTGGAGGTCCTAAAGATCATACAAAATGCTTGCACTAAAATACCAAATCATACCTAAAACTTAACAGATAGTTGTATCAGCACAATCTAGACACATTCTACAGAAAATAAATAAAAATAAAAATGGATTTAAACAAAACAAAAAATATGACATATTCATTCCTAAACAAAGGTTCAGGGAAAAAACTGTTCATAAATTAACAATACGGCATTCCGAGAGAAAAGATAGACATCTTTATACATAACAAAAATGGACCATATTTTAATGCATTAGAACATTATGAAATATTTTTGACAAAAACACAATGCTATACTAAATGAATATTTATAAATCCAGGAGATTTTTCAACCATATCCTATGTATGTCTTTATAAAAAAAACCTCATCACAGATATCACCATGAGAATATCAGCACCACTCACTGAAGATAGCAGCAAGTGCTACTCTAAACTTTTTGATTTATATTTAAAAAAATTATTTCTATTATTAATTTGGATCAGTTTGTTATTTCATGAGTTTGAAGTTTTGAATACGTGAAATTGATTTCAAAATGCAAGTAACAAGAAATATTAATAAGATGATTAATAAAAGTGACAAAATTTTGTTAGATGCCAATGGCCTGATTTAAAAATATAAATGATGTTAAAAATTAAATTGTACTTTTTATAAAGCTATCTTCAACATTATGAGGAATCTGGTAAAATATGAGTAGCTGCAAACACATCCAAAATTGGAATAAATTTGCTAATATAGTTTTTTTTGTAATGTTTCCCAAAATATTAAGAATGGAAAATATTAGTAAACTAAAACAAGAGAGAGAGAAAAAGAAATGAAAACTATACAATTTGAAGATTTAATGGTGGATAAAGAAAGAAGTGTCCTCTCTTGAAATAATTTGAGTTTTAAGTAATAAGGTTCATTTCTTTCCTTCCGAGTGAATTAATATTTTCATTAATTTTTCACATCTATATCAACAATACACTGTTTTATCTGCAGTAAAATGGAATTAATTATGAATTATTTAGTGTATCTCTAGAATCTGGGCATCAGTTGATATGATTTTTGAATACCAGTAATCTAAACAATCAAGCTATTAAGATAAAATTTTATCGAATAGCGATAATATTCAAGGTTTTTAATGAAAAAGTGATCAGACTGTGGAACTTAATCTGCCCTCTCATGAAAGATGTAGCTCTGTACTGTCCATAATCATAGATCATGACTGTTGAAGAGAAAATTGGAACAGAAATGATCGATTGCATTGGAAACTTAGAAGAAAATGAGATAAAATAAGGCATAACAGTAATTGCAAAATAACAGACAAAAATTACATTGTCTTTTTTTTATTTCTAGAATTATGTAGAAGTTTATGTATGTTTAAAATTTGCAGCTTGCAATTAATCTTCTTTTTAAGTAAGAATATTTTTCATATGATATTATTTAATTACATGATCAGACTTGAGTTAAAAATTGAAGTATTTAAATAAAACTTACAAATTGTAGGAATCAACTAAAATCCTACAATTCAAAATTCCAGGAATTCAAGTTCTGTTTATTGTGTTTTTTTTTGCATTTTATATTTACAAGATTTCACTACAATTTAATTATTTTTTAAAGTAATTATTTTGAATTTTATAAAAGAATATTTTTATGTGATTTTTTCCAAAATTCCCCATAAAATGAAGTTTACTTCTGTAATTGTGAATTGTTTGTTGAACTGGTTTGTTTCTCAGTTTCAACCCCATTTACTGAACCTCTCTCTTTTTTCTGTTTAGCCTCTGGAACTACCTTAAGGTATTACTTCAGAAGATAATTGAGGATGATATGTATGAATATGAATGAAGTGTAGTCTTGTACAATCTCAGGTCAATCACTCCTGAAAAGTGTGGTTAATTTAAACCCAGCCACCAAAGAACTCTGGTATCCTCAATCTAGTATTCAAATCCATATAAAAGTTAAGTACCTTTACTAGGATTTGAATCTTAGAACTTTTAACTTTGAAATCAGCAGATTAGCGATGTCGTGTTAACCACTAGACCAGCCTGGTAGGCTCCATTTACTGAACCTATGTCTACCTTAATAAACAAATTTGTCATTGTAGGTATTTACTTAAATAATATAATAAGTTAAGTTTAGTGAGAGTTTGAAATTATTGTTTATGTTATTGATGTTTTAAAGTTTTTAAAGCCCTTCACTGATAATGAAACTTTGAAAGAATGTTTCAAATAAACAGATTTTATGTAACCATATTGATAAAAAGGTTTTAACATTTTGTGTTTTTGTTTTATTATAGCTGGGTGAGGAGTTTAACTTAAAATATGAAACCAAATGTGATGTTGAATGCATTATTAGATTATTTTCTGCAGGAGGAATTGAACACTGTGTTCAAAACTTAGATGGTGTCTTTGCATTTATTCTAGTTGATAAGAAAAATCAAAGAGTTTATGTTGGTAGAGATCCTTATGGTGTAAGGCCTTTATTTAGACTTAAAACAGAGGCTGGCATTGTTGGATTTTCTTCTGAAGGAAAAGGTAATTTACAGACATTTTAACTAGATTTGTTACTTCATTACACAAGTCTACCGATTCCTAATTGCTTATCAGTTAGGATATACATACAAAGCAATTGAAGATTGCGTATGACAATACTTTTGGAGCTGATTTGGGATATTTATATGAACAGTAAATTTCCTATAAACATACTCCCAGAAGCACTTTGTTTACAAATTACAGGTAACAAATTATTTTGCCCTGATTTCTGTTCTTAAGAGTGAAATAAAGACATACTGAAATTCATGTTACTTAAATTGAGGAACAAGTCTGGTAGTTATTTAAAATAAAAAAAAGGGTTTTTTAACTGACATATTAAAACAAATTCCAGAATTCTAACTAATATATTCTAAGAAAATGTTTAGAAAGTCCAAAAAATGGAGTAAAAGAAGATTAACTTTGTTGAATCACCAATAAGTAAATAAAGATTTTAAAGAATTAATCTTAAAAATAAATAAATAAATAACAAAAAATTAAATTATTTTGAAAAAATTCTTTGCATATATATATATATATATATATATAAAAAGATATTATCGAATAAAAAATGTTATTTGAGCTGTTAATTTATTATTAAATAGTAATTAATGATATGTTTTAATAGTACTGTGACAAATATCCAGATTAAAGAACACCAAATTGTAAAACACTTGAAGTTGTGGAGAAATTTCTTACAGAAACAGTTACACTGAAACAAAAAGTAATAAATATTGGATATCGATGGTTTATAAAAAGTACAAACGCTGAAGAAAGAGATATTAGTTGCTACATAATTATCTGCAATTACAAGCAATAGAAGATTTTTTGTACAGTAGCAGCAGTCATTAAAATATAAAGTATTTTTTTGTAAATCCAGACTACATTAGCATATGCATATGCTTCTGTTTGTATATTGAGCAATAAATAATGGTATATTAACCAAATGGAATATAAGTGCAACGGTGTTTTATTATTTGAAAAAATCAATTTGTTTTGTTAATAACACAATATGATATTAATTTAATTAATTTTGACATCTGTAATTTTTATATAAAACATTTTTACTTTTTTTGTTCTCTTTCTATATTGTAGGTTTGATGAGCTTAGAGAGTATTGTTCCTAAAGGAAATTGCAAAGTGGAACAGTATCCTCCAGGACACTATTCAGAATATAAAATTGAATCAGATGGTAAAACAAGTCTTGTCCAAGAGAAACGGTATTATAAAATTGGGGATAAACTTAAACTGAGAACTTATGTCCCTGCATCAGGTAACATTTTTTTTATTAAATGGAAAAATTCTAATGTAAAGATATTATTTTACAGAATGTTTATACGTGTAACTGGTAGAAGCAAATGCACAAGTAAAAATGCCATTTTATCGAAAGCCTAAAATTTTAAGTAGGTTTTCCACTATTTTAAATAATACTTTAATTATTTTAGTAGCAAGATGATCATATGATATGATTTTGGAATTATTTTATTTTATTTATGTCTAGCAAATATTTTATGTTATCAACATTAAAAAGAAAAAAATATTAAAAAAGATTATTCAGAAGGTTTTGGGTTGGAGAATGATTCTTATTTTTTCATGGGTCATGATTCTTATTTTTCATTTGGTACAAAATGTATCTAACATAATTGATGCTTTTCATGTAAAATATGTTTTGTGTGTTTTTTTTTATATCAGCAACTTAAATTGCATAAAAAATTAACTACAAAAAATGTGCTGAAGGAATTTTTATTTTATTCAATATTATATATACGCAGCAACAAACTACAACTTTTAATTTTAACTCAAAACTTTTAAACATTTTAATTTAGCAAAAGATCACAAATAGTCTACTTCAAGCAATCTTAACCTAACACTCACTTTACTTACTAATCTCGTCTAATTAACATTAAATATACCAGTTACGTAAAATTATATACATCAGTGGTGGTTCTCAACCTTTTGTCTACTGAGAAACACATTCTAATATATGAAAATTTTTGCAGCACATCTAAATTATTTTGAACAATAATTTAAAATTAATGGACACTTTTTTATAAGGTCATTGTCTTTATTGCTATTTTTCATCGTACAATTTTACAGAATAGTTAAATTTTAATGAAAAATTTGAGGTTGGCATTTTTTTATTATTTCATTTATGTTAGACCAAATAAATACTTAAATAATACTTTAATTATCTTAGTAGCAAGATAACACAAAACAAAAAAAAAAAAAACCCAAGGGTTATAATTAACCCTTGTTAATTATATGATATGATTTTGAGATTATTTTATTTATATTTAGCAAAGACAATGCAACTCTTTAAGTTCATTTTTCACATTAACAAGTCAAAAAAAGTTTATTTTTTTATTTTATGTTTGTTAATGCTGAAAATCTAAATTTTCATAAATACAATGTTGAAAATTGTAATAAAATTACTAAAGCTCTGTCTGATACATCTAGGAAATCTTTTTGAAGTGATATCCAAAAAGCATCAATTGACAGTTTTGAATATTTTAATTTCCAGTTTCTATCTGTCAATAAAAATATGAGTTCCTCTTCTTCAATCAATGTCAAATAAAAAATGGATTCATTGTTTATTAAGAATGGATTTCTTATCCACATTTTTTTAACTGCAATGTTGGAAAATACTTTTCTACTTGTTTACCTAATGTCAAATGCTCAACTACTGTTGATTCTATCTGGTCACAGTAGTGTTCTAGACAGTTTCAAATTTGTCTAAATTACCCTTTTCAGCTTAAGTTTTTCAGAATAAGAGCTTTTTTTAAAAATTCAAATTTATTAGTTGAATTTAGAATATTCTCATTTGGTCCCTGAATACTATTTGTATAAACAATAAATGTATCTGACAAGTATGCTAATTTAGCATACTGTATTTTGTTTGTAATTAATTAACAAAAAGGAAGATTTTCTTTTCTAAAAAAAAAAAGCTGTTAATTCATTCTTCATTTCAAGTACTTGTAATAATCTTCTTCTTTGAATAGCCATCTCACCTCGGTATGCAATAGAAAAGACTCATGTTTAGATTTCATAGCTTCGTACAATTGTGTGAATAAGCTATTTTTGAATGGTTTTGAATTTATAAAACCATATTAATTGTTTAATTAAGAACTGTTCTCAAATCATCTGGTAAAACTTTTGTTATTAGGGCTTCTTGATGTAAAAAAACAGTGGGTAAATAGACTGGTTGGATTCTGTTCTTTTGCAATTGTTACACATCCTTTTATTGGACCAGTGCCATCTGTGCAAATACCAACACAGAAATTCCACAAAATACCTATTTACTCAAAATATTAATTTATTGCACAAAAAAATATTTTGTCCTGTGGTATAATCAAATAATTCTTGATAACACAAAAACTGATGAATTATTGTATTATCATGAACAAACTAAACAAATACTATTAATTGAGCTTTTCCAGAAATATCTATACTTTGTCAATTTGCAACGAAAAAGCTAAGTACTTTTCTTCAATGTTACATAAAAGATCAACAATTCCTCAATGTACTGTATCATTCAAAACAGGTATTTTAGAAGTATCAGCTTCTGCTTCATTGCCTAGCATGGTTTTAACAATTTTTTGAAAGCAGATAAAATAATTTTCTTGGAAATATTGAAAAACCTTATAGGTTTCATTTTTAAAGCAATTCAGACATTTTATAAGAAGCAATCTGAGCCTTTTCTGAAATGCTTAACTTTCAACAAATTTTGCTTGTTTTACTTGTGTTAATAATAATAATCTTTGAAAGTAATTTTTATCTTTTGATATAAGATTTGAATGTTTAATATTAAAGTGATATTTTAATTTACTTGGTATTGATACCATTGCACTGTTTGATAATGTTTTTTTGCATATGACACGAAGAGAAATAGGTTGACTTTCTTCTCCAGTCCACATGAATCCAAAGTCCAGATAATCTTCCATATATTGATGATTACATTTAAATTTTTTATTGCTACAAGGCTTACTTATGTCATCTGGATTTGCTGTTTCTGTTTCTTTTGTTGTATTTCCATTGTCATCGTTTTTTAATTACAAATTTGTTAATTCTTAACGCCTTAATTCTTAAAAAAAGTAGTAATTCAAAAAATACAAATATATATAAATATGAAATCCAAAACAAGAGTGAAAAATATGAATAGGAATATGTAGCTTAAATTGCATTAAATTAAAGTCATGGCTGAAGGTATTTAAAATGGAATGAACACAGAATGAGATCTGGGTATATTTATAAAAACAAACTAGTGTGCACATCAACAATTGGTGACCTCTTTCAATATGTAATGCATTCCACCACTGATAATAAACTCTACTGGCCAATCAAATTGTATGGCTTTATCACCATTTACATTTTTCTCAGCTCAAGGTTTGGCAACAAAGTAGTTGAGAATCACTGATATACACAACGGTATAGTAGACCACATACTAAAGTAGCACCCACAAATATTTTTGTTATTTTTTAAAGACATTAAATTTTTTATTTACACTTTGCCTAATTTTCAACTTCATCAGTATTTGACTTGGGCAGAATTAACCAAATATTGCCAATGCTCAGTCGGTATATGATCTATGACAGTATGAAACTGATAAATTCTGTATATTTGAATTTTCTGATTGAAGAATTATGTACTATTTAATCAATTCTTTGCTCTTTGGATCAGTCAGGTGTTATCTATTTATATGTAAATTTTTTAATTTACTCGGGTTTTTATTTTTTCCAATATCTCTTTTAAGCAGACTGAAAGAATAATTTTGCTGGATAACAAATTTTATAAAATAATGTTGAAAGTATGGTTATGAAGTTTATGATCTATTTAACAAGAGATCCCCAAACATGGTTCAAATAACTAAATCAACTTATATTAGACAATTAAATGGTTTCAAAAAATTTGTACCATGTCAGTAAGTGTAATGTACTTGCTGATATGTATGTTTTTTTTTTTTACTGGTAAAATTATTATTACTGGCTTTATTTTTAAGTATGCTATTTTAATACTGTTCCTTTAATTAATATTCTTTTTAACAATTTATTAGAAACCTTTTAATCACTTACAAGATGTGTCTTTACTGGAATATATGGTTACAATGTATGATAACTGTTTCAGTAAAGAAGAATTTTTAATAATTGTGAATAGAATTTTAATTTCTCCCCCTTCATATTTTGTCCTACATGTAGTTTTTTTTTTAAATATATGTTACTTTCTGCATATGTATTTGTGCATTGTTTTAAAAATTTGTCTATATGTTTATAATGAAAATTAGTTAAAAAATAATATTGATAGTAATTATAATAATATCATTAAATTGTATAAGAGAATTTAATAGATAAAATCTTCTATCTCGTATATTTGTAAACTTGAAATTTTAGTTACCTTTTTTATAATAATAATAATGGAATGTTTATTTTGTCATTGTTTTATTTATTCATATATTAGCTAATGTAAAGAAGAGGGTTGTATAAAATGTTTAGTATATTGAAAACCACTGTTGTAGTACAAGGTTTTTATAAAATTTATTATAACTCCCCAAATATATATTGAAGTTCACAAAATAAATTTATAACTAATTAAAATGATAAACATTGTTTAATTGTTATGTTAGTAATATTTAATAATGCTATTTTGTTAATATTATTTCATTTGTATGTTAGTAGTATTTAAATAATTCAGTCTTTATCTAGTGGTCAGATTTCGAACTTACTAGAAGCTTAGATATACTGGATTATTCTAGAAACAGTAAAGTTGTATTTTTGTTTGAATTATTATTTTTACATAAGAATAAATTTTTATTTGGCAATTGACATTTCTAAAGTCTAGTTTTGTAATTAAAGTAATTATTTATGTTGTTTAGAGTTAATTACATATGTAAATAATGAAGATATTTGTAATTGAAGCAAATCGATGTTCCTTGTATTTTCTAGAAAAAAACAGTTAACACTATATAAATGGATTGAGAGACCCGTGTTTGGTTCATATGTGGTTCGGTTCAGTATTGGTTAATTAGTGTGACGTAGTTGTAATATTGCGCGAAGTACAAATTGTTTCATATAGATTTTGTTAAGCATTGTAAGTGTATGTTTGTTTGATGTTGTGTTAAATAAATTATTGTGAAGAAGTTGGATATAGTGTTAGTTATTTGCTTGTCATCTTCTCACTATAATTGGCGACCGTGAAAATACTGTTAAAATAATCATGGGGAAGTCAATATCATGCAAAATACGAATCATTCGCCCATGTCACCACAAATACAATTTATTATTATATATATAAATTCAAATATATATAATTCAACGTAATTCACCCAAGTACAAATAGAAGACAACTCTTACCTTATTTGTATATTTATAATTTGTCACAAAAGTATTTTTACGGAATCCCACATCATCAGTCATGTGATATTTATAAAATTACATATTAAAAGATTAAACTTGCGATCAAATACAAGAGTATATGAAATCATTAAATAAAATATATTAAAAGGGAAATAAAAACAAACATTTAAACATGTATGTGGCCAGCCAAATACCGCAATACTGAACAATTTTATTAATATCTTATGAAATATTTATAAAAGTACTGCTATCTATTGCAGTTTTTATGAGTGTGTCTCTTTAAAAATCTGTATGTAAGTTTAATCTTTGTTTATATTTATATTTATAATATTTTCTAAAATATCTTGATTTTTATTTTTGTTTAATTTTTTAATTTCTAATATTTCTTTATTATTATTAATATCATTAATGGAATATTTATTATTTATAATGAATAAATGTGTAAGTAATGAATCAACAGTGTTAGAGAGGCCCATTTTTTTATTTTTATAATGCCTAAAATCTGGCTTTAAATGATTGGTTTTTACGTGTATAAATATCATCACAATCATTACACTATATCTTATAAACTCCACATAAATTGTATAAATCAGTATTTTTATTATTTTCTTAATATTTTATTATGTGGTTGTTAGTTTTGTAACCAGGTTTAAATATATCTTTGTCATAAATTTTGGTTATATTTTCAACAATACTGTTACAGTATGAATATTTGAAGTAAACGTTGTCAATCTTCTGTGTGCTATGTATTGGTTTTAAAGTTATTTTACTATTTTTGTTATTGAGGTTTTGTAATAATTTTTGATATTTGTTTTTTATGTATATTATCATTAGTATGTTTTATTATGCATATTATCAATTAACAAAGTATTACATCCATTTTGAATTGCAATTTGTTTTATGATATTTGTTTCTGTAGTTAATTTTTGTTAATTTGATTATTTATGTTAATTTCAGTGCTAACATCTAGAAAATTTATTGTTCTGTTTATATCTATTTTATTAGTAAATTTTAAATTGTTCTAATATGAATAAAGTTTAAAAAAAAATTATGAGGTGTTTATTGTTTAAAATCTGATCATCAACATAACGAGTCCATAATAAAACTTTATGTGCATGAATAATGCTGTAAACTACTTTATTTTCAAAATCTTGTTAGTATCTCTCTGACATAATGACTAACAAAGGAAATTCCATAGGCAAAGTATTTTCCTGTGTATAACCACTCATTAAATTCGAACGAATTTTGTTGACATATTCCGTATAATACAGATGATGTTATCAATAAATTTAGTCTTCATGATTACTTATTAATTTGTTTTTTATTATACAGATTATTTTGTCAATAGATATGCTAAGATACATGTTACATCATAACTTACCATCTTAGTGTTTCTGCCCACTGTTCAGTTTTTTAATTTATTTACAAATTCATATCCATTTTTTATGTTATAAGTATAAGTATAATGTTAATTCATTTTTCCATAAGGATTTTATCTATTATTTTGAAAATGGTGTAAGATGGAAAAGATGTAAAATCAATCAAAGGTTGCTTAGGGATGCTGGGTTTATGTATTTTTGAAAGTCCTGTTAATTTTGGAGCGATCTGTTTAAAAGGATTAATCTAGTATGGTATCTAAAATTTTTATTATAATTAAAAATAGTTCTATGTTTTGCTATTAAACGTTTTGTTATTTTAAAAAAATTTATTAATAGGGTCTTTTATTTCTTTAAACTTTTTTGGTTATATATAGTTTATTAAAATATTATATTTTTCAGTGTACATAATAACAGGTGTATTAGTTTTATCAGATTTTAATGTAATACAGTTATTTTCATTTAATTCATTAGTTTATATATATATATATATATATATATGTATGTGTATGTGTTTTCTAATATTGATACTGTAGAGCTGTTTGTCAGGATTAGTAAAATGTCTGAAGGAAGGCTAAGACTTAAAATAGAGAAGCCTTTGGGATCATAAGACCACATAAATAGCATTGAATGTGTTTGTTATTAATCACCAATGGATTACATTGATTAATTAAATCTAAAGTCTTGCAATAAAAGCATGAGTCTGTTACAGGCATTACTTAATAAAACAGTAATATACTTTTACAGAACTAAAACCAACTGACATTCAAGCAAACATCCGAACATTGCTGACTGCAGCAGTACGTAAACGTTTAATGGCCGAACGACGTATTGGCTGTTTATTATCTGGTGGTCTTGACTCAAGTCTTATTGCTGCAATACTTGTTCAGGAAGCAAAAGCAGCTGGTATATCATATAAAATACAAGTAAGTTTCAAATTACTCTTCTATTATAAAATATAGATAATAATATAAATTATTTGCTCATTGAAACTATTGTTTACTTTTGTTAATCCAAAGTTTTGTTTCAATAAGTAACCTTTTTTTTTTTTTTTTTTATAATAACTGAATATTTATTTTATCACTGTTTTATTTTATTTATTTGTATATAAATTGTCATAATGAAAGGGTTACGTAAACCTTATAAAACTTTCTACATATGTGATGTGTACTGATGTGAGGATGTGCATTGTCATGCAAGAGAATCACACCTTTTGAAAGAGTGCCCTGATGTTTTCACCTTGATGTAGGTCTCACTTTCTATTGAAGCATAGAACAGTGTATTCAATGTTGTTCACGGTACATTGTTCTTCTAAATAGTCGCTAAAAATAGGGCCTTGCGTGTCCAAGAAGACCATCAACATCACTTTACCAGCTGATGCATGAGTTTTGAATTTTTTTTGGTGGGTGAATCCAGATGTTCCACTCAGAAGTGATGTTTGAATTCGGGCTTGAAGTGGTGTATCCTCACTTCTTATGTATAAAGTACTTTTGCTTCAAACTGTTCTTTGAGCTCAGAACAAATGTGTTTCCGGGTGTCTTTATGGGCTTGAGTCAACTGTCTTGGAACCTGTCTTGAACATGTTTCGTGATAATTCAGCACATCATGAATGATTAAATATGCGATTCAAAAACTAATATTGCACAAACTAGCAATTTGAGAAATTTTGGTTTGTTTATCTTTATAAATAAAATCATTTATGTGATTTTGCAGCATGGTAGTTAAAACTTCAACTGGTCTTCCAGAGCGATGGAGATCAGTCACACTTGTTTTGCCCAAATTAAACCGTTCCACCACTTTTACATGTCTTTCTGGTTTAAATACTTTTCACCATACTGTTTAAAAATTCTTAAGTAAATTTGCATTGGTCAACACCTTCTTACAGCAAAAATCTTATCACTGAACATTGCTCTTCCAGCATTCACATTTCAAGTGGAGCTGACATTTTGAAATTAACAAAAGAGGTTATGTTTAGATTATTTATCAAACAGCTGATTAAATGTGTTCCCAAGGTTGCCAACTTGACCCTCAAAAAGTTTCATTGTCATTGAATGAACCATTTTTTCTTTATATTAGTTTGTTCTGTTAATTATTGAACATCTATCCTATTTATGTATATGTTGTTCCTACTTTCTTGAAAATTTACATAATCATGTAAAGCAGAATAATGAAAAGAGGAAAAATCATTTTGGATAAAACAGAACCAAAAAAAAAATGGCACAAAAATAAAATAAATACATAGTTGTTGTACTCAAGGTTTCTCAATCATATTGAAGGATAGACAGTGTATGTCGTATATTGTAAGTTTCAGAACAAAAGAGTGAAAATTTGGTGGGGAGTGAAAATTTGGAGGGTTGCAGGAGTTGCTGCAACCTTGTTGTACAACATATATACTGTTATACAACAATGTTGTTTAACAATAAAGCTTTGTCAGTAATCTGGCTAGGAAAAGCATAACTTGCTTTTCCAACATAATGAACGTCTTAGAGAACAGAATTGTGAAAAAATTGAAGTATATAAATTAAGAATAAAATGCTAACAACCAAAATTCCTTGTAATAAACCAGTTTTTATACAATATTAAAGTAAAAAAAAATTCTAGGTGTATTTTATATTTGGTGAGTGAATGCACATATCTTTAGGAACTGTGTATGTTCCAACAGTGTGTATTCTTTTGGAATTTATTGGCTAATGATTTGAAGTTAATAAACTCTGGTTTGCATTTTAATTTTTTGTACAGTCATTTGCTATTGGAATGGGAGAAAGTCCAGATATATTGGCTGCTCGTCAAGTTGCAAAACATATTGGTACAGAGCATCATGAAATTAATTTCACACCTGCTGATATTGCAGAAGTTTTAGATAATGTCATCTATCACTTGGAAACTGCAGATATTACTACAATAAGAGCTTCCATAGGTAATTTTTAAATGTAAATTACTTCATTCTTACATGCATTTCTAACTAAAAAAAAAGAATAGTTGAATTTATTAATCTTTTTTTTAAATTTATTTTGTTATATTTAAATTACATTTTATCATTTTTAAGTTGCTACTGTGCTAATTGTCTTGTTAATTGCTTTAAATATTATTTACAAACAAATAAAACTAAAATCTGATTGCCTCTTTGCTACAAGTGATAGCATGCTTGATTTACTCCAAATTCTTGGGTTCAGTTCTTGACTATGGTTAGGAAAATGTATGATATGATGCCAATATAATCACTTATAGCCTTAGTAATTGATGCTCTTCGGAAAGAACTAATTAAAAATAATTTATTTTCTCATATAATTAATTAAATAATAATATCAGTTAACAACAATTAAATTATGTCTTAAGGAATCGCATAGAATCTGCAGTCAATCCAGCTTTCAAGAAGTCAGTCACCTACACTTGTTTTGAATCCTAGAATACTGTCAAAAGAGGTATTTTTTGCAGAGAGTTGTTTTGAAATATTTGTGGCAAACTGCAGTGGTGGTATTCCACGCTCTTGTTTTTCTTCTGGGTTGTAATGATACACCCAAGTATTGTTTTCTGTCATAATTTTGAAAAAGAAGTTATCTCCTTTGTCATGATAACATTTCAGAAGCGATTCCTTTCATACTTTGTTCTTTTCTATGAGTTTGCTTGATACCACCTGGAAACAGACTATACAATGAACTATTTTTGCAGTAATATCTCCTACTCGTTCTTTTGATGTACCTGTGTGGTTGTTAATGCATTGTTGTTTTTGCCACAGACACTTGAATCACTTCATTCACTTCCAGTTGGTGCTTCTTATCAGTTACAGAAACTGATAGAGTATTGCACAACATTGTTTTAGAAGCATTGACAGCAAGTGTTGACAGATAGCAATGGCAACTAACAGAAAGTGAGAGGATATGGGTCAACAAATTATAGAATGTTAATAGTAGAAGAATGAAACTACAAGATGGCAGCATCTGTCACTGAACAGAATAAAATATCACACAAAATGACATTTTATTCTGTTATATTTCAATGTAAATTACATTTCAGCCACACACCCCCCCACATTGAATTTTAACAAACACTGTTCAAAAGTATTGCTTAAACAATCCTAAATTAAACTGATCATTATTAAAGAATAGATTAAACCTGATAAATTATTGAAAAAAAACAGCCTCTGCTGTTTATCTATTTCACTTTTATAAGCCCCCGTTTTGCCCATTTAAAAAAAGCATCTTCAGTAAAAGGAAAAATCATTTATTGTTTTAAATATTAGAAAAAAATTTAATGTATATAATCACATTTTTTTATGTCTGTCAGTTATGTTTGACCATATGAGAACACAATTAGTAAATTAATTAATACATTGTACTTAAAATAAAGATCATTATGTAGAATAAATAATATAATTTAATATATATGTATAAATTTAAATATTCCTTTTAAATATACTACCAATAAACTGAAAAATTTCATTAATAAGATTTTCCTATGCAAGGGCAGCAATACCTGCCATCTGAAAATATATCAATATTTTTATCCAGCCATATTAGATGCATAGTTATTATTTGGCACTTGAGTAATTAGGATGTATTTTATTATGAGAAGTGTTTGATTTTGTTTGAAAATAATGAAACATAGGATTTCCACTGTTTTGTGTTAAAATGCAATAAAGTGATGAAGATCATAGAAAAGGCTTTTGACAAGAATATTATGTAGACACCAAGGGTTTACATGTGGTACAGATATTTTCAAGAAGGCAGTGAAGATGATATACAAGTTGGATGTCCTAACATATCAACAACCGATGAAGTATCTTTAAAATAAAGGTCATTGTGATAGTTTTAAGAGAAGTTTCTGAAGAGGTGAGAATCTGTTACGGCTCATGTAAACAATTTTGATGTACATTTTATTTGTGAAATGAGTAGCAGCAAAATGTATTCCAAAATGTTGAATTTTCAACAAAAGCAACGTCACAAAACAATTGTTTGCTGACATTTTTTTACTTTTCAGAGTTATTTTAACATATTGTATAACAGTTGACAAAATGTGGGTGTACGATTGATACTGAAATAAAGATCCAATCATCCCAATAGAAGCTTCTTGAAGACCAAGACTTATAAAAGCATGCCAAGTTTGATTGAATACTAAGGTTCCTTTTATTTCGAATTCATTTTTTTTTTTCTATAACAGTGGCATCATCCAAGCTTTAATTCTTACCTCAACAAAGAGTATTAATAGTTTTATCTTATTTAAATGAGTCAATCTTAATAAAACTACAGAAAAGAGTAGCAAAATTCTTTTTGATAAAAATTGAAATTTTTATTGTTTTTAGATCACACCTTGTAGAAAAATTGTTATTTTTGTTCTAGTTTTCCATGTGTTACACTGTTTATCATATTTTTATATTAAAACCTGATTAAAACTTTACTGTTATATTTTTAGATTCTATGTATTTTGTAATATATATCTTTCAGTTACTATTTATTTCTTGTGATATATTTAAACTTTCAGCTGTCACATCATTTACATCAGTTGTAAACCTATTTAATAAAACTATCTCTGAAATGTCAAATAATTTAAAGAGCAAATTTACTTATGTAGCAAAGAGAAAGGATCTTTTTTCCCAGTAAATATGCAGAAATAGCAGCAAATGCATTAGGTTATGAAGGTGGCCTCTTTTGAATCTAATCACTGGAGACTAATCATTTAATCTAATCATTGAATACAAAGATTCAAGTGCTGTATTAAATGCAGGGAGAGAAGATTATTCTAAATGCAGCCATAGTTTGTCATTAAAATTAGTTGATAACTACATATAGATAACAAAAAGGTTTTTAACTGTGTCTATACTGGGTACCTTAGTCTAATATTGATTATGGATGATATGATGCATAATACAGCCACTCATAAAAACAGCATAACCATTCCCAAAAAAATAAAAGGTATCCTAAGTCATGCTTGCTAGGGAAGATGAGGAATGAGATTGTTTTCCATTTCCTTTACTGAGCAAAATATACTGTTGAATATCCAGTTGCCATTAGCACAAGCGAACTTTCAATTTGTTTGCCACAGGAACTTATTGTATAACATACATTATTCCTCTAAGAGAAAGGGATCCTAATAATTCTGTTTGTTCTATAAGTGATTTATAAGTGTCGAACCATAAGAAAATCCAGAATAGAAAATACAAAATAACAAATTAACTTCCATGTATACAATGTGTTGTATACATTGACTCCATTTAATTTGCAAAATTTAGCCTTTGTGATTATTTTTTTCTTAAACATGAATAAGTGACTTGTATTTCAGATTTGTTTTACAAAATCAGGGTTTATGTTTAGAGTGGAGAGGTGTCTTAAATCATTGGCATCAAATTTTATGATTTTCAGATATCCAAATGTAAAAGATGTTGTTACTGTTATTCTTTGCTCCAGAGAGCCTGCAAACAAATAGTTTAAGATTAATTATATTTTCCAGGAATGTATCTTATTGCCAAATATATTCAAGAGAACACTGATTCTACTGTAATATTTAGCGGAGAAGGAGCTGATGAATTGGCACAAGGTTATATATACTTTAGGGATGCACCAAATGCAGCAGCTGGAGATAAAGAAAGTCACAGATTATTAAACGATATTTACCTGTACGATGGACTAAGAGCTGATAGAACCACTTCTGCCCATAGGTTGGAAGTATATCTTTATTATTAATTTTTATCATTTTATTATTGGAAGTATCATCAGTGAAAAGTTAGAGAAATTACATTACTGTCATTTTTCATTCTGGATTATGTTACTTTGCAATAGACTGTAAGCCCATGCAGTTATATAATGCGTAGCAAGTCCGTTAAAGCTGTTAGTACATCAAAGCATTTCATATAAACAAACATATCCTAACGATAATGCTACTACTAGTTAAAGGCACTTTAATTGAAATCCAATAAAGCAAAGTTATCCAATAGCAAAGTTCTGTTTTATATTATTGTTGTCTAATATCAAATTTACAAATTATTACAGACAATCATACCTCATTCAGGAATAAAGAATAAAT
The DNA here is from genome assembly GCA_010016005.3 of Zanna intricata. Taxonomy (NCBI): domain Eukaryota; kingdom Metazoa; phylum Arthropoda; class Insecta; order Hemiptera; family Fulgoridae; genus Zanna; species Zanna intricata. Next base: position 29,257 of record JAAAKQ030060587.1, read on the forward strand.
TTTCTTTTCACATATTCAAAAATGTCTCTGAAAATAAATTACCTTCCAAACTGAGTTCTATGAACAATAAAAATATCTACTGTGTAAAAGCACATCTCGAGTTCCTCCTGAGGGGAATAATGCCCGCCAAGTGACATTACCAGTTGTCACACCACCCCCTTCGTTCCTAGCCCTGAAGGGCTTTACCGGAGGTTGTCTTTTCGCCTCAGTCTGATGACGCCACAGTCATCAACTAACCTCGGGGAGATGCTGCCGATTCCAGTGCCCCAAGGGACATTCATGTCGGCATATAGTAAGGCCAATTAATTTTTATGGTGTCCAATGCCTTCTACGAAGACACGAGACACCGAAAAACCACCCACTTTAGAAACAAGTTTAGGACTATTGCAGAAGCATGAAGACCCCCGCGCCTGCTTTAACCAGTTTACAGCAACGATGCTATTCTACCCGCGTTTTTACAAACTTGCCACACCAGCTTTTAGAAAGGAGTGCACTTACTAATTTGTTTAATATGTCCTCAAAGATCCCAGGTCTGGCCCGTTTGAGAGCTATCAACTCCCATCCAGCATGAACTTTGAGCTCCACTTAGATGATATAAAGTTGATCGCAACTTGAATCGCATTCCCTATCTCTCTTACTGGGTGCACTCCATTTCTAACAAATTCTCAAACGCAAACTATGACCGCACTCGAAAGCACGGGAGATATACTCCTGAGCGCAACCTCCATTGATACCAAAAACAATACCAACTGAGGCTATGGTGCAAAAGCGCCTACCTCTGGTCAATCAGCTAGCCCCAGCGTGCCCTAGCTACCCAGGGCTCTACTTTACACTCCCTCAACAGATCTGCACAGAGCCAGAAATTGAAGGAAGTCAGTCACAATTGTCTGCTCACTGCGGGTCTTCCAGTTGACCCGCAGATCCAGAAAGGAGTTCACTCTCTCTAGTTCCCTAACAACTCTGGTATGTTCAGCCTTGTACCGGGGACAAATATACAGGACATGGTCTGCAGTGTTGTCAACCCTACATTCTGGACACAATCCAGAGTCCGCCAATCGAAATCTAACCAAGCTATGCCTGAAGGCACCATGTCCTGATAGAAACTGTGTAATGTACCGATTGAGAGAACCCACATAATCACTGTCAACTGCCGCACATTGGGGAAGATACCATGTGTGGATCGACCAGTAGAAGAATCGTTCCAGCTAGTTTGCTAAGAGTCAAAACCTTGGTCTTCTATTTCACACATAGCCCTGGAGTAAGAAGGCCATAATTCTTAGAAGTATAGTGCATGTTACGCTCTGTAGCCAGGATATCTATTGGTTTTGTGCCGGCGATAACAGAGACAGCCTCTCTCGAGACCGTTCTGTAACCTCCAACAACAGCTAAAAGAAGAAGATGCTGGGCACGACGCAATAAAATATCCCTGTATTCTTGTAACCTCATATGATGTGCCAAGATGGGCGCAGCGTACAACATTGTGGCTTTGCAGACACCTTTGTAAAGTATATGCATGGTACGGAAATTCAACCCCCAATCGGGATGAATGACTCTATGAATGCCAAGGAAAGCATCTATCGCTTTCATTGCGACAAACTGAAGGTTTTCCCTGAAGAGAAGCCTCTCATCAAGGATGACACCCAGATATTTCTGAACCGGGACATACCTAATTTAATGGCTGTTCATCACAACTTGCAGGGGGGCAAGCCTGTGTAAAAACACATCTTGAGTTCCCCCCTGAAGGGAATAACGCCCGCCAAGTGACATTACTGGTAGTCACACCACCCCCTCCGTTCCTAGCCCTGAAGGGCTTCGTCTTTTCGCCTCAGTCTGATAACGCCACAGTCATCAACTGACCTCGGGGAGATGCCACCGATGTCAATGCCCCGAGGGACATTCACATCGGTTAGTAGAAGGCCAATTAAATTTTGATGGTGACCAGTGCCTTCAAAGAAGACATGGGACACCGCGAAACCACCACTAAGAAACAAGCTTAGGACTGTTCGTGGAAGCATGAAGACCCCGGCGCCTGCTTAACCAGCTACAGCAACGATGCCATTCTACCCGCAATTCTACAATTCGCTCGCCAGCTTATAGAAAGGAGTACACTTACTTCTTATTAATTACCAAGTCCGTGAGGACCCCAGGCTTGGCCCATGCGAGAGCTATCAACTCTCACCCGGCACCAACCTTGAGGTCCGCTTAGACGCTATCAGTTGTTCACAACTTTACCGCATTCCCTAACTCCCTTTTAGGGTGCCCCCGTTTCTAACAAATTCACAAATGCATTCTATGTCTGCACTCGGAAGCATGGGAGAATATTAATACACGGCAGATATTTCTGAACTTGAACATACTTGAGTGGCCGTTTGTCACAACTTGCAGAGGGTGAGCCAGATGAAGACGACCTCACAAAAGCATCATAGTGGTTTTCTTCGCTCCAAAAACCATCTTATGCTGAAGACTCCACAACCGCATGACCTAACATGCCCGAGACGCTTGAGTTTCTATCTCCAACAGCGAGTTTTCTTCGACCAGCAGAAGCCTGTCATCCGCATAAGCGATGACATGACAACCACTGGGCAACCTCAACCGCATCAGAGAATCGAACTCGACGACCCAGACATGGGGACCTAGAACACTGCCCTGTGGACATCCTTTAGACAGGGTCTTTCGTACTTCAGAGCCTCCATCACGAAGGACGATGGTTCTGTTGCTGAAATAGCTCGAGAGAGTGAGGAATTCATTTTGCGTGCAACCATGCCACTGTCGTTGGAACAAGGCAGAGGGCCACCACAAGTTATATTGAATGCCCTGTGTGTAAAAGCACAGTACATCTCCCTTTGCTTTGTATAAGACAGGGTTTCTAAGCCTGGGAGTCACAGTGGTATGAAATGGGAGGGGGTTCCAAAATTTGCTAACAACTTTACATGTAAAAATAATGAAATAATTTTATGATAGAAAATCATTTATTATAAATATTTAACTTACATTTTTAAGTACAAATTTAAAGAAAATAAATTAATAAAATGGTTGCATTTTTTTTTTCAATACTCATATGTGGATCTATGTTAGAAATACACAAAAGCAATTACTTTCAAATGATAAAAGATGATTCTTATATTTAGTTTTTTAGTGCAACCATAGACAAAAAACCCTTTTTACAGGAGTTAAGATGTTTTGTAAAGGATTAATATCTTCATTGCTATCCGAGATGCAAATATGTTATCTTAACATCCAAACTATGGTGATAATTAGTTTCTTCTCATCTAAATTTTTCTCAATATAATTAGAACTGAATGGAGACATATCAAAATTTTTGCTTTGAAGGTGAATAATCCAGATATCAATCTTCTTATTGAAAGCATGAACTTCATTCAAATCATTTAAATGCAAAAATACATCGGCTAAGTAAGCCAACAGCAACATTTCCTCATTATTCAGTAAAAACATTGAGAACAGAGTTTGTTTATCCTGGAAAAATATTATTAATTCATCTTGCGATTCCAATAACTGGTTTCAACATTTTCCCCTGTGATAACCATCTGACTTCTGTATGGAAAAGTAGAGATTTTTGTTGTTTTCAAACATTTCATCACATAGTTTAGCAAACGGCCTATTCTGTAATGTTATATTCTGTAATGTACTTTTAATAAAATTAACATTTTTACAGCTTTACAAAGAATTTGTTTGAGATTTTCTGGCATTTTTTGTGGCAAGAGCATGTCTGTGAAGCAAGCAGTGTGTCACTCCACCCTTGGTATAAGATGATCTTTTAATTTTTTCATAAATTCACTGTCCTTTCCCGTTATTTCCTTTGCAGCATCACTAAATATGACAATATATTTTATTCAATCTATGTTATAATTTTTAGGAGCTTCATAAAAACTATTAAAAAGACATTGTCTTATTGGATGACCAGGTATTGATATTTACAAAACAACATATTTTCTGTGATTAATCTGTCCCCATCGCATTCATATATTATGAAACATAACCTGATAAATGTTTACCAAATCTGTTGATTGATCAAATTGAATACTAAAAAATTCACTTGAACTCACTTGCCGAATTATCTGATTCAAACATCATCAGCCTTGTCATCGATTTGTCTTGATACTGCATTGTTAGAAAGCGGAATTTTTTCAATTTGTTTCCTTCTTCCACGACTATTAAAACACCGACTATTAGTTGTGACAAGCAATGTGAGTTTTTTGTGACTGTATGGGATTTGAACTTCTTAGCTACTGTTAATGCTATGAGATAAGATGCTTCAAGTGTAATTTTATCAGTATGGCTTGATTTACAAATAGATGCTTGATTTCACAAAGTATGTATTTTTTTTTTAAAATTCTAATGGTTTGCTTTTACATGATCTGGATGTTTAGTTTCCAAATGTCAAATAAATTTTGATGCTTTAATCAAAGAGAAGTTGAAAGCAGTAAATGCACTGTGACTTTTCTTGTCTTTTTACCAGTCGATTCACTGGCTGTAAATGATTTACTTCATTATTTCTTAAATTTATTCATTTTGCATAAGAATCTAATTGAAAAAAAAATCTGGTTCAGTGGACCAGAACAATATCAAAATATTCATATTGAAATATCAAATATTTTAAGGCCAATACAGAAGAAAAATGCTGCGTTGTCTTATTACTGTAGTCAACAGTTACAGCTTTCATTGCTATGAGCTTCAGTAACATTATTTCTGGTTTCACTCTGTGAACAGATTGAAGAACTTAAAATGTTGCAGTTCCTTCAAATACTTTTTTCTGGTATGGGGTCAAAATGATTGTTGAATATATTACAACATGTTCAGTTAACAACATAACTGAATATTATGTTGGATAATAGTTTTCCAAATCATTAACTAAAGGTCCTCAAAAAATGTCAGTAAAACATCTAATGGTTTGCATCATTAGGGAAGTTTTTGGCTTCTTGCTGCAAGGATGATTTCTTACTTACTGGTTTTTTCAAATTGTTGTTACTGCTTGGTCACAGTTGATTTACTTATTGGTTTTCTGTTGTGAAATCTATTGTTAAATACCTCACATACTTGTAAATCCCATACTCTTCACTGTACCTGTTTATCATCAACAGAGTTATTCTTTCAGTTTCATTTAAAGAATAATTTATTATTTGATAAAACTAAATGAATAAACAAAGATAATAATAAACAATAATATTTGCATAAGAAAACTAAGATTTAAACCATATACATGAATATTGAAGTAAGAACCAAAATAAAAAGTTAATAACGTTCATTTTTGTAATTTAATAACACTGCATTGTTGTAAAGTAATAGATGATTTACTGTTCTAAATTTGTAATACACTTTTGAAGTTATTACTTCTTTTAGCGGGGTATTGATGTATGTCGAGCATGGAGAAAAAAGTTCAGTTTGCTGTCACGGAACGCTCTAACACAGCTATATATTACATACACAGCAATATGAGTGTATTACATATAGGCAAT
>JAAAKQ030060610.1:0-15836 GCA_010016005.3 Zanna intricata
ATTCATTTTTATATTCCCCAAAAAAATTAATATTTAATTCTTTAAAATATTAAAAATCTTCAGACGACTTTAGGATAAAATGTTTTGCTACAACAAAAGCTACACCTCCACTTCCATTTTTAAAATATACACGCACATTAATGTATATACCACTTTTCTGAAGTTATGCAGAGTTAATAAATAATTCCAAGCATACTTCTCTGAATGTCGTTTTTCCTCTTTTTCTTGGTAATAATTAACTATTAAATCTAAAAGTATGCATATGAATAATGACAAAATTCACATTATTACACCATCCAAAATATTCTTTGACAATTTGGTATTTTGTTCTAAATATTTTTAATAAACCGGATGAAAACATACGAACGGGTGGAAACAGACGGTTATCCGGTTTCTAGTCTGATTTCTTCTGTAGAAGATTTCATGTTAAAAATTACAACGTCCTTATAAATGTCATCTCTGTACCTTACTGGGAAAAAAGAGTTTATAAATAATCCAATTCTATTCTCAAACAATAACTTGATATACAGCTTAAAAACAACTTCAAAGCGGCAGAGTAAGGGTAACTTTATTCTTCTACTGACAACCAATAATAATTCTTTATATTTTATTTGATTTACAGCTTGAATAAGTCTAATTTCACTTTTTTCTTCTTAAAATCAGTTGAATTACATGTTAGATGATATACAGAGTTTTAATTATAAACAGTACACAATATAATTAATTTTCCTTTAGAAAAATTTTAATTAAAATCTTCAGGAATTATGTTGAATTAGGACTTATGCCCTACGATAGCCTAGAGAATTATTTTCTCCGTTAATAGAGATAACATTTTTTAATATATCACAATCCAGTTATTAAATAATATATAGAGTACCATCAAAATTTTGAAATTGCCTATAACCTAATACGAAGAAAAAATAAATAGAAAATTTACATACAATTTTAGTTTTAAAATTATAAATAAATTTATTTAATTTATAATTGTTTTTAAAAAATTCATCAAACAAAAATCATGAAACATTTAAGCAAATTGAACTGAAAAATGTTAATGAATACAAATTTATTTTAGGTTATTTTTTGGTTTAAAATTAATCCATAATTAATCCAGTAAATAAAATCTTTGTGTTTACTTGATTTGATAAAAGAAAAGATTATGATTATTATTTGAAAAGTAGGTTTTTGTAAGTTGCCAGAACAATTATTTCAATTAATAAACCAAAGCATAATATTTTTAGTTGAATTACAAGTTTTAATCTATAAAAGTAATTTGTAACATGATTAAAATATTTAATTTGCTTCCTGATTGTAGTTTTTTGGCATAATATTAAAATGAACGAAAGTTTTACTATAATTTTTGAGGAGACCGAGATTTTTATGAAAGATATAAAGCTTAAATACATTGTCCATTAAAAATAATTGTTTCCAGATTCATTTTATGTTTTATTTGTTAATTTTATTTTTGTTTTTTTTTTAAACTTAAGTATTTTTTTATTTTTTTAAATGGTTAATTTCAGCTATTATTTTATTTTCCTATTGCATTAATTTTTTTTTTTCCAATAATTGTTGGTATTCTTGTTATTTATATTTATATAACCGTCTTACGAGGAACGACATGAGGTTATGCACGATTATACTTAAAAAAAAAAAACTTACGTGTGAAATTTTGTATAATTCTTTACGTATTTCCTTGTCTACAATGAAAATGTCACCAAAATAATAACTTTATAAAGTACAAATTGACTTCTATATTATTCCGTTACCAGATAAAAATGGTTTTTTATTATTCACTGACTGAAAATTGGTTGAAAATAAATTCGTTCGGGTTTTGTTTTATCATAAAACTTAAAATAGCTACGGAAAAATACAACTACGTGGTTGTAATAGTGGTGGTTGTGTAACTCTGCGCGTTTTACGAGGGTAACAGCAGTAAAGTTTTGAAATGACCTTTAAAGGGTCGGGGGACAGATTGAGGGTGATAGAAAGAAAGAATAGTTAAAGAGGGTCGGAGAAAATCTCAGATCACAGTTTATAAATTTCACGGATTGTTTGCTTTCTAAGGCCTAAAAATAATGATCCGTAAAAGATGAGCTAAATATAAATTTACATGTAAGCGTATTTACGCGTAGAATTGGTTTCTGTTTATTTTCTTTGTGCTGACTAATTACGTATTTTTTTACTACCATTATACAAATTTTTCAAAATGAAGTTTATCTTAAGTTTTTTCATTTTATACTTCGCTTTTTTTTTTTACTATAATCAGTTTCTAGAAATCACAATTAAGTTGTAAGAAATTTGTAACGTTCTTTTTTTCTTTTATTATGGGCAACTGGAATTTTACGATTTATTTTTTAAAAGTTTGTTTTCTCCATACATTCCTCCATTATTATTTTCCTTTTATTCATTATTTTTCTTAATAATGATACGTTATTTGCATAATACGTTAAAAAATTTATAGAAATTTCATTCACACATCATGTGTTAATTAATTGCACTACTTAATCCTTTAAAAATCTTCTAAATTACGTATTATCTTTTAAATGTTATTTATTTTTCATCTGATTGTATGGTTTCCAAATAATCTATACTCTTATATATATATATATATATATATATATATATATATATGTATGTATTTATTTAATAAGACAATAAATTTTTATAAATACTATATTTATTTAGTAATACAAGTAATTTTTTATGAAAAAAAGAACAAGCTAAGTGAATCTTTCAACATATTTAAAAAATAAATAAAAGTTATTATTGAATAAGGTAGACGTGATTATAATTATTTTAATTCTGGTTTGGGTTCTTTACCGAGTAGTTTGTTTACTGAGTTAAGCGATGATTGGAACATGTTTTTATTCTTTATCTATGTTATCATAAATAAATGAGAATATTTATTTCAGTACCTTTTTAAATGTTCCTACAATGTTTGAAGTGGTTACGTTTTGTGAGATACGTGTTCTCTCATATAAGTAACAAAAAACTCGGTTCACTTATGCACGTGCGCATCCTGCAAATCACACTACTTGCATATGCATTTTGTGATTAAAGCTGATATGATAATAATGTACATGAGAATACCTTATGTGTGACCTTATATTGTACCTACGTGACTGATAAGAGTTGGGGGGTATCCCCTTTGATAAAAATAATCCAAGTAATAAGGAGTGTTAAAGATTTCAACCACTTTCCATCCTTTACTCCCTAATGTACAACTTTGCTCTCCCTAAATTTCACTTTCCACCCCTTCCACATTTTACGCCCGGTTACGTTATCCATACATCAGACACTATCTTAGTCACGTTCGGTGTCTACTTAACTGAATGCGATATGTGGTGGAACTAGAGGTAGCACAACTATTTACTTTCTAAAGCCGCAAGTATGCTGTTTTGTATTATAATTCAACTCATCATTAAAACTTTACACTCAGCACTACCACCAAAATACTAACATGCTTGGTTTATTTAAAAATCCTGTCTTTAGTTGAAAATGTTTAATTAGTGTTACTGTTAAATGCTAGATCTGGAGTTTTCTCAAAAATATTTTTAAATACCATCTGTTTTTTTCTGTATAAATAAATGTTATAAAAAATTATAAATTTTTAATAAAAATATAATTTAATTGTAATTTCGTTATAATTCAGCGGTTTCTACACATTAGTGTGTAATAATAGAATATACTGTCGCGTGTTCGCGGCTCGATCAGGATATTGAGACATTGACAATTGAATAATATATAAGTTTAAGAATATAAATAATATAAGACAAATCAATAATAATGACAAAAATAATAATAAATGATAATAATCATCGTAAGCATAACCATAATAATAATAATAATAAAATAAACAGTGCTTACATAAAAACAGAATTTAAAGAAATCGTCAGGATTTGTTCATATATATTTAATTATCGAAGACCAGAATTCAGTCACATTGACAAAAAATAGCTAGCCATTCGTGACAAGATCGGCACTTTTCAGGGCTACCGCAATGTTTTAAGGTTCCACGTGCCGTCGATGCCATTCGGCGACTATATATATATCTAACCGTTACTCAATATTATGGATCGTTTACTGTTTAATTAATTTAGGTAGGAAACAAAAAGATTTGTAGCTATATTTTAATTAAAAAAGAATTATGACATTTTTTTATTTTATTTGATCGATATTCTACTTTTTCAAAATTACAGTCTTCGTTATGATTGCGACAGAATAAAATAATTTCTGAGGCAACAGAATTTGTCATACAAAAGATATCTATTATTTTTCTTATGAATATTTATAATTAAAAACTGATGATTACGATAATTTAATTGTTAATTATACGGCGGATATCTGTGTTCCGTTATCTGAATGATCATTGTAGATTATGAAGCTATTCATGGTATGATAATTTTCTTTTCGAAGTTCCTTTCTTCTCTCGTTATTATTTTTTTAAAAATAAAACCGTTATCCTTTTTCTGTATGTTTTTTTTTATAGAATTTTGTCTGATTATTAAATTCGATTAATGTTCGGTTAGATTGTATTTTACAAAAATAAATTTAACCCATTTACTTTTTCGTAGTTTATTGTTATTATCCAATTTTTTTTTATAAAAGGAGACAATTCCGGATATTTTGAATTCAAACCAATAAAAAAAGAATTATTCTATTTATCAATTTTAACCGTTCTATATTTCTCAAAAATTAATATTTACTGTAATGATAGTGATATTTTTAATCAATTTTATACAGTTATCATTACTATTCATTTCGTTTAAGTCCGTCTTTCTGAATAAATTATTAAGAATTACTTTTGTATACAAGTATATTCATTACGTATAAATAAAGTGTTAATTTAAAAGAAAAAATAAACTAAAAAGTAATGAGTGGTGGTTTTAATTTCTAGAAATATTTACTAAAAATGACAGCACTGTACAAAAGATAAAGACTGGTGCAGAAAAAAAAGATGATTATTTTGTATTTACAATTAAATAACACTATTTAAAATTATTTTTTTAGATTTATAAAAATAAAAAAAATTTAATTTATACTAACTTTTTCAAGAATAAACAAACACAGTAGTTGATATTTATTTATTTTAACTGAATTTTTATATTTTTAATTGAAATAAATGGAAATCGTTTACTTTTATCAAAATTATTACGGACACAATTTCATTTTACGGTTTATATACTTACCTTTGTTAAATTAAAATTATTCTGTACCTAGGGAGCTGTTAAGTATTGTACTTTTGTTAAAACTTAATGAGACTTTTTTTTTTTAAGAACAGAGAAATTTTTTTTTATGTACCTATTATTTAGAATGACATGTATGATATTTTGCATCAGACATATATATTTTTAAGTAGGAGCAATAGTTATTAAAATAAAATAACACAATGTTTTAAATTAAAAACTAAATTGTATTTTTTTGTAATTTTTGTCATCAACATTGCTTAGTAAGGATTGATATGTTGTAAATATATGATTTTTACATTGGGAACATTTTTGCGTGGCAACGTGAAAAAAAACTTTTTTAAATCTTGGGATACAAAATAACACATTTCTTTAATTCTATAGCACGCTTACGTGAAGTTTCTAATTTTGTTTATAGTACTTATTTTATCATTTTTATAAGTTTTCAGGTTTTAGCCTTTGATTTTCTTGGGAATAGCTTTTATTCAAAATGGCTGCGTTTATTTACCTAGTTTTACCTTAATTTAAATGAAACTAATTTTCCAAAAAACAAACTGTATATGAAATAAATAAAAGAGTGCCAGCGAACTTTATATACTAGATCGTGGATTTTGTTGGTTGTTTTTCAATTAATCAATCTTAGGAATTGTCGACCTGAGACTGACTGGACTAGCCTTCATTTACAGTCATACATATCATCCTCATTCATTCTCTGAAGAACGGGAGGCGGATCCGGAGGCTAAACAGAAAAAAGAGCTAGAGTAAATATTCAACTCTTTCAATTTGCGGGTTATTTTTTGAATTGGCATTTAATGAGCAAGTTGTAGGAATTAATAATTATAGTGTGAAAAGTGACACAAGTTGTACAATTATTAATAATTATGTAATGTAATAACTGATATTTTATTAGATAAATCGAATTAAGCGCCCCGAGAAAGGTCCAAGATCATTCGTGTAACTACATATATTGAATGTCTAACTACCAACATTAAATTTTTTACGCTTTTCATTGGTGAGGATAAAAATAGATCATTCCATTTGAGAAAACCGTGCTAACCTTGAAATAGCTTTCAAATTTAAGGTATAAGGCAACCACATGGTATCCTTAGCCAATCTGAGTACTTTTTTTAGGTTATTTTTTATTGTGCTTAGTTTACGAGAAAATCGCTAGGGGCGATTAAAATGATACACCTGTATATATGTATATTTATATACATTTGTATATTTCATATTTATATTTCTTGTCGTGCATATATATATTTTTTTACTATTCAACTTGCAAATGAGATGATTTGTCTCATCCTCAGACATTTAAATATAGCACTCATTTGGGTTTAAATAAGTTGAGATTTACTTTCTTGATTAATTTATATTACTAAAATCTATATAGTTGATTAACTTTGTCTCATTTTTAAAATAGAACTAGACCCCAATCATTTTATAAGACGATTGAATTTAATGTTGAAAAATCATCCAACAATTCTGACAGAAAAATAGAAAATTAAAACATTTAAACATATATTAACATGTATTTTTATTTACTTCAACTGAATCCGCTGTCTAGAATATTTGCAACTGGTAGAGTTTTATAAAAAAAAAAAAAAAAAAAAAAAACCAATATTTATATGGTATATGTACATTTATGTTATATTACTGTTTTAGAAAAAATAAGCTCTCATTGTAGTTTGCTTTTCAATAGTTACAGTACTTGTACTGCTGCAGTATATTAGATTGACAAAGGATTTCAACCTTTCTTAAGTGAACGACCCAGTATTCCTAGTGTGAATGTTCTTGACGGTGTCTGGAGGATATTGATCGATCTCTCAAGTGTAAATGATCTTATTAAATAATAAATAATATAACATTAATTCTTTTACAGAACAAGATGATACCTAGAGCGAATAAAACTACCTATGAAAAAACTAATTTTTTTGTTTTACAAACTATAACACTATACGCTAAACTACTTCACAAGAAACTTTTATTAACACTTCAAAGAATGTTTTTATTTATTATGAGATTCTTTTAGGATAAGTTATTCTTTTTCTTAAAAATATATTTTTAAGTAGTAAGATAAGTTATTTTTAAAAAAGGTACATCTGCAACGGTGGTTATTGAAATACGTAAAAACTGATGAAATTTTACGTGTAAAAAGACAATGAATAATTTTTTTTGTCATTATAGCAACATCACATTATTAATAAAGCATCATCTTACCGTAGTAATTATATATGAAGTATTATATGTATGAAGAATTACACGTGAAGTGGTACTAAAAAATTCAATTGATATTTTTCAATAAAAATATTATTAGTGACAAAATTCATAGTTTACAATGTTCGGCGTAGTACCTCATTCGACGGCTTTAAGTTTTACTTCGTTACGAATTAAAAGAAGTACTGCGATCGAGAAAAAATTCGGTTTTTAAATTTCAACGGAAGTATCCATTTTGACCATCCCTGAATCCATTTTGAGTAGTTTCAGGGTGATGACTGTACTATCTCGTATTATTAAAACAGATTAGCCGTAATATGTTGAAATTTTGAATTTGGGACTGTTGTAACATTTTGTTGTGCACCTACCCTTTTGATTTCAAACGACTGAAAAAAAGTGTCCAAAATTCCAAAAAAAAATTTCGATTTTAGACTTGTTCTTAACTGCAGTAGTAAACTCTCATTGAGAGCTTTTTCACCGATAAATCATAAGTGGGTTTCATTGGTTCCAGAGCTGTAGCCAAATGAAATATTTGGATCTTACAAGGGAAGGGAAGGCAAAGGAAAGTTCGAATCAGACTTCATTTCCTATTTTTATTATTATTTTTATTTAAATATGTTGATTTGTTAAGTATTAAACAATGATAGTTAAAAAAAAATTATAATAAATAATTATTCAATAATGATATTAATAATAATTTTTTTTATTCATTACTACAGAATAGATAATTAAGCGTTTGTATATTGTACATTTAACACAAAACACTAATAATGTGCGCGTAAAAAAATATACGGTACAAAAATAAATCGATAACAAGTTCACATATACATGAAGGAACAATATGTAAGTAACATGGATCTAAGTATAACATGATAATGATAATAGTAATAATCCAAAACGTAACAAATATAATTCTCTTATTATTATATGACATTCAGAAATAGATAATAAAAAGAATTAAACAATTACTGACAGTAATTTGAAACAAACACAAGCATTAAATAAAGATATTACTTCAGAGCACAAATAACATTATTATAATAAATGTTATAAGTTATACCACATGATTATTGTTTACCTTTAAAATGCAATTAATGCAGTCAAATTAAGCAAAAACATAAATATAATTTTCATATTATTATTTGATGTCCAAAACTAGATAATATTAATGAATTAAATAATTTCTCACTACAATTTGGAAAACGAAAACAAATACAATTGAAAAAAAACGCATTTCATCAGAAATCAAATAATATTGTTATAATAAGTAACTGTTATAAGTCATACCAATGATTACTGTTTAACATCAAAAATGTATTAATGCAGTCAAATTAAGCAGAAGATTAAATATTTTTGATATATATGTTTATTTATTGTCCATATCAATATGGCTTTATGAAAAACCGCTCTACAACACGTGTGTTTAGACACACATCCATACATATATACTACAAAAAAACGTGTGTCTAAACACACGTGTTGTAGAGCGGTTTTTCATAAAGCCATATTGATGTGGACAATAAATTTCTCCATACGACTATAAGTATGTTAAAACAATATCTTTTCGAAAACTTTAGAGAGGGTGCACAACGGAGAAATCGGGCGAAAGTTGATAAGTATCCCATATTTGCCTTTCTTTGGAATGGTGTAACAACCGTCATCTTTCATTTGTCTGGGAAAATCTCAACAGCCAAACTCCAGTTAGATAATGACATCAAGACTGGTGTAATAACATCAGTTTTGATCTCACCAGTATCGGTAACCAGAACACTTGTCTCGGCAACATTTCGTACCGGAAATACAAATATAGATCCATAGCCCATGGCTGATGCAGAATAAAGCCCTCTAATAGCATTATGGGTGTCCACTGCGGTAATAGATGGAACAGTTAAAACCTCACCAGTCAGGATGTAGAGGATGCAGAAATGTCAAAAGTTGGATCTAAATCTAGATAAACTGCGGCTCACATTAAGAGCTGGAAACTCTGCACAATCATTGTATGTCCAACGTATTTCTAGAAGCATGACGGATTCGACCGAAGATTTCTTCAACAAACCTAGCCTGAGCACGAAGATCACGCAACATCATCGCGTAATACAAAAAATTGCAGGTAGCCAGCCTCTGATAATGAATCTTTGTACCACTTTTGAGCCTTTTTCTTTAATTTCATTAAATTTTTTAACACAGAGGAAAACTAGTTAGGAAATTTCAGAAGCCTAGGCTTCCTTAGAGGAATAAAATTCTCAACAAAAGAAGCTAAAGTTGAACAGAACTAGCAAAAGCAGAATTAATATCCTTAGAGAATAAAAACTTTATGCCAATTTTAGTTCATAACTAGATCATACAACTTCACATAATTATCCTTTCTAAAATTATATGATGATTGGTGTCCGGCCTTGATAAACTTAGCCTTGTGAATAGTAATAGAAATGGGCTCAAGGAAAACATCAGGCTTAACAGTGATATCAGGACAATCAATCAAACATACATCAGCACAATTACTTAATACAAGGTCTAGGACAGACGTAGTATCAGACCTCTTATTTATTCGATTGAATCCCAGAACATGAAGAAATTTAAATAAGGATGAGTCTCTTTTCTGAAAGTAAAAATGATATTTTTTTTCAGGGATATTTTTTTCTCCCCTCTGGGTCGGATCTCCAATTAAGTATGTCACAATCCAGAGGGGAACGACTTATTGCAGTGGGAAATAGGATTCAGAAAAGGTTTTCCTACCTTTATTATAGTCTCAAGTTTGGGACTACTTTTTTTCTCTTTAGGGATTAGGGACTTCTTTTTTACTCTTTTTTTGTTCTTCTTCCTTCTCTTTCTCCGGATCTGGGATTGGGTCTAGCTTGTGTGATGTACATCCTGCCCCCAGAAGCAGGGATATGGAGTCTCAGTCACTCATCGGAACGGTACACCTCCGCATGCCCCACCACCCGAGAGGGGCTATCCACCCTTTCCCGTAGACCGCATCAGTGTCCTCGCTGTGTGTCCAGTTGCACCTTGCCTCTGATCATCCTTACAACTAACTGTTCAATTTCCCTCCAGGCCTCTCTCGAAAATAACATATAGTCACCAGGATGTCCAGTGAAAACTTTCCAATCTCTGTGGTCCTCTTCAAAGCTTCCTCCTAGGAAAGTGAAACATCATGTGTTCAGGTGTATCCTTGTCTTCACAGTAAGAGCACTGGTGACCACTGAATAACTGGGTAAAGTGATACCCCGTGTCGTTATGTGCACACTACAGCCATTTTATAAGGTCGGCTATCATGCGCTTAATACACTAAGCAACCCCTCCTACCATCCATCTCTAGCACCACTCTTGCTTAATTACATCCCGTGCTTCAATCTTGCTGGATCTTTAGTATCTCAGCTTGCGGTCTTTTAGCAGTAAATCAATAGTAGGGACCTTTGACAATGTACAAATTGCCTCGTACGAAGCTGTTTGATATGCCGAAACGACACTTATCGGTGGTTTCCTATGCATGCTTGTAAGTCTTCGTGAATTACATTCTTTCGTGGATGCACTACACCAATTCGGCGCCCCATATATAGACATAGGTGATATAATGACCTATCTTTTTCTAGATCTGGGTCCCATATGTGATGACATTTTTCCCTTAAGAGCTTTTGTCACTTGATCCATCCTTTCACAAGTACTTCACGTGTTCAGTTAAGCATAAGTGGTTGTCCAAGATATTTTACCTGGTCAACCCTCTGTATCCGCTCATCTTGAATCTTAAATATTTTGTCACCACTGTTATGTCACCACTAAATCATCAGCATAGGCAATCAATTCGGGTCCCCTCTTGCTGTGGGAGTCTTAGCACGCTGTCGAAAACTGTATTCCATATTTGAGTACCCATCACCGAGCTTTGAGGGGCACTCCCACATATCTTCCAATCATGTTCAGTCTCAGTCTCAATCGAGTCAACGTAAGTCCATCTATCACAAAAGTATTCATCTGTCTGATCAAATATTTACTTATTCCTTTATCTTGTAAAGTTCTCAGGGCAATGTCTCAAGGAACGGATCCAAAAGCGTTCCGGACGTCCAGAAACACCAGCGCCGGAATGCCCCTGGTCCTCCAGGTACCTCTAGCGGTATCTTTCGCTTGTGTTACTACTATCGTGATGGCCTGTAAGGCCCATTTGCCTTTTACAAATCCGAATTGATTCCTATTAAATCCCCCATTATTGACGATTTCCTCCTGCAACCTTTTGCATACAGCCCTCTCCATAATCTTTGTAATGGTATTAAGTAGATAGAGCGGTCGCACACCTCTTTCAAAACCTCTCTTTGGTATAAACACCGTGCGTGCCGCTCTCCAAAATTGGGAATGAGTCCGATTCCAATTTCTGATTATATAAGGATAGTACCTGTCCCGCTATTTATATTCTGTATTAAGTCTTTAATGGCCGCAGCAGGTATTCCGTCCGGCCTTGGGCTGCTGGTGTTGCGCAATCTAACCACTGCATTTGTATTTATTTGAGGGTAAAGTTATGCCTTTCAAAATCGTTTTCTGTCCCATATTAACCTCAAGGCAGGGAAGAGTCTATGAAGAACGTTCTCTGCATCGCTTCTTGATAATAAAGGCAATCGCCTTTCCAGTATTTTGTTATCATCCGGAAGGCCATGCACCATAGATCATTGTCTAGATCTACGCACAGCCCTCAGTTTGGCCTCATTTATAGTATAATGTAGATTTTTACGCCGGGACCTGAAATCAGCTAAGGCTGCTTGTAATTCGATAGCATTAACTGCCTTTCTGTGCAGTCTTTGATCTCTCCGTCTGCTTTGAATAAATTCTGCGCCAGGAACCTCTATTTCTGCAGACCATCAGTATGCCTGTTTTTTCTTATTTTGGTAGCTGCCTATCCTCTTCATTTCATGCATAATCACATCTCTGAATAACTTAGAAAGAAATCCAAACCGCAACCTATTCTTGCATAAACCTTGTTAACCAGTATGTATTTGGGCACTCGTCAGTCTCACCGTTGTAGTTGGATCTCGTCGTCCAAGCGAAGGTTTTTTGATATCCAACAGGACTGCCAGATGGTCACTGTCAGTCTCTTTTTGTAGCTCATTAATCCTGCAGTGGTGCATAGACCACCTATAGTCAATGATATCAGATCTAGGACTGACGAGTGTCCTCTCGCGCAAAAGGTGGGAGTACGGTCGTTTAGGCAATAGAGTCCCTTGTGCTGCATCATTTCTGTGGGTTCTTCACCCCAGCGATTTGTATAACTACTACCTGCCAACATAGCATTGAAATCCCCTGTTATGATTGCCTTCTTACTGGTCCTCATAATGATGTTTCCCAATCTATGCATATGCTCCACAAACGCTTCATGTTCGTAGTTTGGCGATATATAAGTCGCAATCATTACCGCATCCGCCAGTTCTATGACGACCAGACCTTTGTCTCTCGTATAGAAACGCAAAGAGTCCGTGTAATCCCTTACCGCGACATCCCCTTGTGTATCTGTCCATGTGTCCTTGGTACCCAATGCCGTCATTGAGTTCTGTTTTACCACGAAATCAACTCCGTGCCCTCTCACAATATCTTCAAATAGGTCATGTGAGAGGACATTTTTGTTCGCATTTGTCAACAGTATTTTAACCATCTTATTGTTTTGGCGCATCCCTGCCTCCAGCACCTTGCTGATTTCCGTACAATCCACTCTAAATTGTCCATCCTTACCGCAGGCGAAACCTCTTCTAGTCCTATCTGGAACCTCACATTTAGAAACTTTATGGCCTTGGGCCCAAAATCTGTAACATCTATCAATTTGTTCTCCTACGAAGAATCTGCAGGAGATCCAGGCCACTTTGATTCTTTCTTCCTTACAGAATTTATCAGCCTCGTTGTTCGGCAGTAGCACCGAAGCTCTTTTGATGCTACCGAATGTTTCTCGCATTGTTATTCCTGATGGCTGACATGCGTTCATGCCAGTGATTCTTTTAATTGACTCTGCGACACCCTCCGATGTGGATAAAACATCAATATCTTTGATGATTACCCTCTTAATCTTGTATCTTCTTACACATGTGACTTGACCCGGAACTTTATCGATGATCTTCTTCTGGAAATTTTGGACCTGAACACCGTCTTTCTTTACACATACCAGGAACTCGCCCGAATGGCCCTTCCTGACCGACAATATTTTTGGGGTTTCCCCCTTAAAGTCTTGCTTTACGCTCTTCAAAATATTGGTGAAGCTCCTCCCCTGTTATTTAATCGTAACTTTTGGGTAGTGTGCCCCATGGTCATTCTGATGATTGTGATCACTCCTGGAAATATTCTACATGAACTTTAGTTATCTTATTATTCCTCCGTCCAACATATTCAAGCAAAATTTTGGCCAGAAGGCCCACATTATCTCCCTGACATACAGAACAAAGGTAACATCCTTTTGAAACAGTTTACCTAAGCCACCCTTTAGTTCTGCTATGAAGTTTTTATTCTCCCGGGAGGCGTCTGTCACAACATAACTCTTCAATACTTCTTCAAATACGTCGTCTCCCATCAGCACTTGTGTTTGAGGCTTGCATGCTAATAACTGGCCAGCTTTCAGTTTGTTTCCTCCCACCGGCGATCTATGATTAGAGAGCCTCCTGCACAACCTGGCAAAGTAAGAGTCCTCCAAGGAAGACAGTCGACGATTGATACGGGGTTTAAGTCTGATCCGTCTGTGACTTCGCCCACTTCTTCAATGTGTTGGAACAACTCTTCTGACCATCAACGGGTTAAAAGCTCTTCAAGTTGATCTTCATCCAACTGTCTATGTAATGTGATATTTATATTTTCTCTCTGTGAAGACCCCAAGGTCTGGGTGCATCTCTCACATTTACTAATGGCCCGTTCTTGGCTAGCAGTAGCGATTTATAACCTGAGATTTGTCTAGTGAGACCATATAGTTTCTACTCCACTTGTTTTATCTCCCTTCTGGTATTCTTGTTGATGCTTCGGTGCAGGATGTCCGCAAGCTCCTGATGTTTGTCAATTAATTGTATTAATTCGTTCTCGTCCTTGCTTCTCACAGAGCTGGGAGGTCTTCTCTTCTTCAATATCTTCCCTTGGTAGAGGGAAGATAGGAAGATCTTCTGCCCGCTGACTCTGAAATCTCCCTGTACAAGGCCTCTGAGCTCGTCGAGGCCGTCTCCATGCATTCTTCACTGACATTCCTTTCGGATTTTCCCGTAGAGCTCACTATTCAACGAGAAAGCACACGATCTAGTTAAAAAGGGTCCATTTAGACCCTGTCTCAAACTTTCCGCGATATTTCCTGTCCCTGACGTGGGACGCTGAAATAAAAAATTGTGCAGGATCTAGTGCACCATTGAAACCATCCAAGTGCTACCTTGAAACCATCCAAGATAACCACACTATACCGATAGGCATTGATTTTGTCATAGATTGTCCGAAGGTAATCCTCAATAACCACAAGTGGATTTGAAGAAAAATAATGATTACCAATTAACAAGTTCTTAGGACCAGGTAGGGCGATTTCCAGCCAAACACACTGGGATGTCACCTCCAAATCAATTCTTTTACATGGCTGTGTCCCTCTCCTTACGCCAAGCAAAACACCACCTCCGCCCTCAACAACACAAGACACGTAATATCGATCAACTCTAAAGATATTGAGAACATCAGGGATAAAGTCGTCACAGTCACTATGGTCAGAACACAAACATGTCTCAGAAATCGCATACGTCATACTTGAGAGAACATAGGAGATAAAAGAAGAAAACACTTCGCTAGATTTATTGTGAAGGCCTCTGACATTCTAGTAGGGTCGTTTTTCAATACGTGAGCTGTCTTCCTCCGCAGACTCATTAATTACGTATTCAGGACAAAAACCATAGAAAGGTAACAAGTATGCCTTCTGGCCAAATATCCGAAGAGTTGATATTGCTTAACTCAGTAGGGTCAACAGCCGAATTGAAAGAACTGTAACTATTATGTTCTGAGCCGTGTACAAACTGACGGATTTGGCATCAGTACCCTCTAATAATCTCAAGACATCAGTCTTGATCACATCCTGAGTGAATCTAGAAACAAATAAAGTGCAACAGTTAGCATTCACCATTACAAGATATTTCTCGTCTTCACGTACTCCAATAACATTGGAACGAGAAGACTTTTTCTTTACAGAAATTTCCCGATTGGAGTTCCGAAGACGCTTCGATCTCTGAACACTGTACTTAAGAGAAACGTTAGACCATGAGCCCTCTTCAAGTTTTTAGTGAAAAAAATTTTTATAGACTTTTAAAAATGTGTGTGTTTAAATGTTATGTGTTTAAAAATGTGGATAACTAATGGCAGCAGCAAATAAAGGGCAAGCAGAAGAAGGTTTTGTAATGAACAAGAAGATAGGGATGAGAGTAGAGTATTTCAAACAGCTTAGCGATAGAGTCATTGTCATAA
>JAAAKQ030060621.1:0-15836 GCA_010016005.3 Zanna intricata
ACATATTCCAACCGTTGCCTGCCTGCACAATTTTTCCCATCTACCTGTCCTTCCAATATCAAAGCGACTATTCCAGAGTGCCTTGTGTGCTTTGTCTAAGCCCTGTGTTTCAGTTTTTAAGATAATAGTAAAAGGTTTGAAAAGAAAATGCTTTACATATAAGCGGGTGGGATTTTTAAGATTACAGTATTTTAGAGTAGAATGAAAATTAACTACCGTACATCCATCTATCTGTCTTATAGTAATATGATCGTTCTTTACTTCCCAATCCTTCTTCCAAATGGTTTTTTATTAAAAATTTTGGAACTTTTGTACTTATTATAATACTAATATTATAATACTTTTTTTTAACATTTGATTTTAATAATCCCTGTTTAGTTTATCTGAGAGCAGAAATACATACTTTTAAATTCAACATTATTGTTTTTTCCCTTTTATCATTAAAAAAAAAATAACTATTGGAAAAAACTTTAAAAAAATTCTTAACAGGTAAAATCTTATTCTTAAATTTACATTATGAATTGGTAAAATTTCACTTCTGAAAAAAAAAATTTTATAAGTTATAAATATCAGTTTGTTTTTTTTTTTTTTTTTTTTTTTTTTGCGTCGGCTACGGAGGCCGGCATCAGTTTGTTAACAACTCATTCTTAAAGCATAATAAAAGGCATGCTTCAAAAGTAAGATTTTTCTTTTGTAAAATGGTTATTGTTATTTATATCAATAAAACTGTTATTTTTTTTTTTAAATGTCTGAATGAATATAACATAATAAATAAGTTTATTTACACTATATTTATAGCAAATAAAATTTTTATTTTAAAAATTTCTCAATCCAAAATATACCCTACTTAACTACTCTGTTTAAATATTTTATAAAATTAACAGTTATTGATATACTTTTACACAATTGAAAAACTTTTATACTCTTAAGGAAAATTAAACTAAAATTCTGGAAATTTAAAAAAATATTTTTATACTACTTCCAGCAATGATTGCTTATAATTAACGATTGTTAAAAAGTAGATGGGAGATGACAATAAAAAAAAAATCGTTCTAGATTGTTATAACCTATTTTTAATAAAGTCAGTTTAAGGTTTACTTCTGGATGAGAAAGGAATTAGCTACTATTCCGAAAATCGTTTTATATATCATTAACAAAATAAATATAAAACCAAGTGACAGCATAAGATAGATAAAATTTAATGTGGTAAATTTTCTTCTTTTCACATTTCCTTTTTTTTTTTTGCAATATTTATCTAGGAAAATATTTCTAGTGTAGGAAATTTTACTTTAACACTTTAATTGTCCCACTATTAGTCATTATATCCTTATAAAGATTCTTTAGTAAAAGAAGCTCTCCGGTCATGGAGCATTAATGATTACTTTTATAGATTCAGGAGGCGTGAGTGGCGTAATTGTCAGTATTGTGGTGAGGTGGACTTTGCCCTACACACATTCTTTGAGTGCTCCCGTTGGAGAATTTTAAGGAAGCAATTGGGTTTGGAGAAGATAACCCCCGAAACCACTCTCACGTGAATGCTGGAAAATCCCCGCAATTGGGATAGAATTACCGCCTATGGTACCACAGTTTTATAATCAAAAGAAGAAGAAGATGAAGAGCGGGATGAATAAAGTAATTGGGGAGACTGGGGGATGGGGGTAGCTCTTTGCGGATTCGTGGTTGTCCGTGCTTGCATGGATAGGCTACGATGATGAATCACTGAGACTCCCTGACCCCCAGAAGCCGGTGCCCTGAGAAAAAAAATTTACAAAAACAATAAAAACACAAAAAAATTACACAAACTTTTCTTAAAATTATACACACATACACGGGGTAAAAGATCCTAACCGACGAGGAGCTCTCGTATTTGTGTGAGGGTCTTCCGTTTGAGTGGACAAGGGGTAAAAGAAAAGACCCAGACTCGGCCGCTGGGGGCTGATGTCAGGGACGGCATAGCCATATCCGACCTCTCGGCTCTTGGCGGTTAGAGGCATGAGGCAAGAAAGATCCAGTCCCGGTGAGGCCGAGCTGCCTTGCCAAACGCACAGCCGGTGGGTGGTGAGACCCCATTTCAGGCAGAGACACTCTCCTGGGTTGTTCAATACTTAACTATAGGTCCGATCCAAGGGAGGAAGAGGAGGAAAAAAATACCTTAATACATTTAAAGAGACCATAATTTATTCTATGAAATATATGGAAACTTATAATTTTCCGTATATTTTATCGAAAGCTATCGCGTTTCATAAAATTCCGTCCAATAGCACATTATGAAATGATCATTCTGCTATGTAATGTAAATTAGAATATGCTAACTGACAAACTGCTTCGTTAATTTTTATTCTTTCCATTTTACTTTAGCGATTATCTAATACATCATCATCAATTAATGAAATTAATTAACAAATATTTTTATTTTGCTTCATATACTGAATGCTACAACTATGTCTACAAATTTTCTCTACACACTATTACGTTACTTTTTTAAGGAAATTTCACGGAATCGATTTTCCTTTTTTATAGATTGTTACCTATACTTGAATTTGCGTAAAGTAAATAATTTTTCTTTATAAACACTACTGTATTTATTATTCCATATAATTCATCATATTTAAGTATATTATGGTATTGTATTCTTTGTGTACTCGTTTTACATCTTCCAGCATTTTTTTATAATACACCTTGTGGTGAATGTTAGGAATTGTGTAAGGCTGATTGTGGTAAAGATATAAGTTTTTTATTTTTGTAATTGTGTCATTTAGGCTACATATATGAAAATTTATATGTTTAGTAACCAAAAGATTTAATATAATTTTTGTGCTATATTTTATATATTATATTAAATTAAGAAAACTTTCAGTAAATTGTAAAAAAAATTAAATTCAAAATTAGCAGTTTATAGCTTATTAACGTAGTGTATTAGCAGTTTTTTTTTTAATTTAATTCAGTTTTTGTTTATATATAAGTAATTTTGTGTAGTCTTTATAATAATTTATTATTTTGTTTTTTTAATAGTTTTATTTTTAGTCGTCTAATGGTCGTCTTGTTGTTGCTTCCCCTTCTGAACTTAGACACACCCTATTGTTTTATAATTAATAGTTTGTAATTATGCTCTTACAGTCTGTAAGTTATTATTTACAACTGAGTGAGGTGTTAGATTCAAGTGGGGTGTCCCTGAGCTTAGTCGGAGAGGTTGCATAGTGAGCATAAATCATGTTATCAGATTATATGTTGGTGTACGTCTGTCCAGTAATATCTGATAGCCTGAATCAGTTACCCTTGGGAGTTAAAACACGGCTCTTCCCCCGTATCAAATGCCTTCATATCTCACACTCACACGGTATTTTTGTCTTTTCCATTCCTACTCTTCACTTTGAACCCGACCAAACAGTGACAGTGACATATTAGTTTTGCTTTAGTTGTAACACTTGCATCAAACCATCCATTCCAATTCGTTGCACTCTTCGGTTTGTTTAAAAATCTGTTTCACAACATTATTGTTACTTCTATATTGAAACTTAATTCAAATTAAAATACAATAATTTTATAAAATTGTAAATATTTAATTTTTTATAATCTTCAAAAGCCAGTCTGATCTAACCTGTAACATTTATCATTTAAACATTTTTTTACCAATTAATACATTTTGGCTTGCAAAATTCTATAGAAAAACATTTCGAATAGTAACAGTGCTTGTTATCACAAGGGAAGTAAAATAATCATTAAAGGAAAAGGTGTAAATTAACCAATATTTATAAAAATTAATTAAATTTTTCTTTCATAAAAACTTTTTATGTTAGTTACTTATTAGTTACTACTTATTACTACTAGTATTGCTACTTATTAGCTATTAGTTATATATTACTTTATATTAGTTACTTTTTATTTTTTTTATTTTTACATAATGAAGAAAAAATTACCCATCTATAAATATATAAAATCCTTACCAAAACGAAATACGTTTTCCCTATTTCAGTATCTCATATATAAATAAAACTTTATTTGTGTAATATATTAAAATTTTAATTTATTTGAAAATAAATAAATGAAGTATTTGAATTTTTAAAATATTTTTAAAACATTAGTTTAGATGTTTAATGCACAAAATGCGATGATTAATTTCAGTATAATGCAATGTTTTACTTTAAATAAAGAACACATTATTTGGTTCTTTGAACTAAATTTTCTTACAATTATAGTGTATAAAACGTCTCAGATACGAATAGTGTAGATTATAGTTGTTTTCTTTGAAAGTATTGATGTACATTATACTTTCTTCCCTAATAGTGAATAGAAGAAGGGCGAATATCACTATATTTTTTTTTTAAATATATTATTTTAAAGTAGATTTTGAATGGCTTTTAATGATTGTTATGCAAAAATTTGACACTACATAATCTTCGATCAATGAAAATTGTAACGAAAACTATTTGACTCCATACTTTTTAGCATGTCTGGCAAGTCTGACCACCTACGGTTAAAAGCATTTTACAAGTATATATTGATATCCCTTTAAAAAAATATTTAATTTTGAATTGCTGTAAATAGCTTTTGTCTTTCGTTATTTATATTCAAGTCTTTTTATACTCAGTGTCACTTAGACAATTAATTTCAACTTGGAGATATTTATTTAGTGAAAAAAGGTATAATAGTTGGTACTTAAGTACAAAGTTACTAACTATAAGGTTAAAGGTACTAGGTACAAAGTTAGTTAAAAAAGAATTTATTTAATGAAAAAGGTATTAAAGTTGGGAAACTACAGGGATAAACAAATGTTCATCCATAATATAAAACAATATTCTCCTGCTAATGTTGGGTAAGAAGTAAAATTAAAACCACATTAATCAATTTTTACAAAGATAAAGTTGTATTATCTAATTTAATAAAAATATAAATAAATAAATTAGTTAAACTAATTTAATTGTAATGTAAGTAACATAATGTATCACCAATTAGTAACGTATAGCCTGTCAGATAAATTGAATTTAACATCAAGCGTTATGAATTATTCCGATTAAACAAAAGCTTGTGTTTAATTATAATTTTATTGTTAGGAAATATCTAACTAATATTAATTAGTAGCTTAGTAATGGGGATTAATTAATTGGGTTACGACTTAGTAATTATTACAAAATATTGTACATGTGTTACATTATTAAATTAAATAAAATTTAATTCAATCTTATTGATTGAAATAGAAAACGTTTTTCCATTTAATTTTTATTTTAATCCATGTTAAATTATTGTGAAAGAAAAATTAAATTTAGTCACATTAAAAAATAACATTTAGTCACTCGCTTTTTCTTTTTTTCATATTTTTACAATGCTGTTGCATTTGATGCAATAATGTTATTTTTAACGCATCAGAGAATTTTTTTTATATCCTATAATATTTATTGAAAACAAAATCTATTTGTGCTTAAAGTATTATATTTTAATACCTTTCTGTAATTCTAAAAATTGGATGACAAAATACTCTTTAACTTACATTTTTATTGTGTAAATGTTTAATTATTCCATTTTATATTCGATTATTTTAAGATAAAAATGTATTTATTGAAGTTATTATTTTTTTCTCTGTAAAATATTCAAACGTGGTGAAATTTAAAAGATAACAGAATTATCGACTATTGGATTAAAAAAATTCCAAACCATGACTGACTACCAAATCCACGGATTATTTATGTTAAAATTTTCATTATTTATTAAATGTTTAAGCCGGATTAATGAATATTCGAATAAAGCTTTTATAAAATTTGATTTTAAACGAATATTACTGTAGGGATTTTAACCTAAAATTATTTTTTTCTGGTTTTTTCGTCTTCATTTCCCCGCCTTAGAACCGGACACGCATTGAAGCATAAATACAACCTCGAAGGGGTCAAACCATCTAGGCAGTAACCCTAGGACCAACTACGCCGTTCTCGAGGCCTCATCCAGGCAGTCGGGGCTCGGAATTTTCAAGCCATTTCCCTAGTAAGGGGCCCTTTACCGGGTCACCGGGATTACGATGCCTTCACCTCAAATAGGGATTTCCTGGACGGATCTCCCATCGGGACTTCGGTCTTTACTTCCCCTTTGTGGCTCCGCCAGGCCACATTTCTCCTACCCCTGTGTGGCACATCGACAATGGGAGCCGAAGCATCCCACTCCTGCTGGGCGACGCTGTCTCGTGCCGGAGCCAGCGTAATTCCATACTAACAGTGTCTACTACTCGCTTCCGATGCGCAACCTTGCAAACTCGGCCCTCCCTGAGCGTGGTCAAAAATGTTGGATGAAGACAGTGGGCCCTCTTTTGGAAGTTCTTCTTGACATGGTCGAACTCCCCACAATTAAAGCATTGGGAAGTCCTATCAGGGCCACTACAAAACTTGAGTCTGGGCCCCGTCCCCCAGCAACGGAATCACCGTTCCTCCAATGACTGCCGCATCAGCCTACAAGCTACCCATCCGAACCGTACCCGGTCGTCACTTAACAACTTCTCCGTCAGTATAGATGACAGAGCCAGCATCACCACCTGAGTAGATTCGTAGGCCTGTCTTACAGAAAGAGATCTCCCTAGGTAGCCGCCCAGTAGTGTTTCCCTCGATCCGCACTCGAAGAAGTAGGTTATCCCCATGGTTGCTAGAACAGAAGATGAGTTTATGGCTGTAAAAAATAACGCAGTCAGCAGAATAATGGATTGGTTTGAGACCAGCAGATCTGCTGGTGGCTGTTGAGAAAACCCAGGCCACTGAATTTGCTGTAAAAAGGAGGCTCGCAGAGATTTTTTTCTCTGTGGGAAGAACTCATAATACCCATTCCTGAGGTGAAGTACCTGGGGGTCTGGTTAGACAAGAGATTGATTTTCCAGGTACATCTGAAGGAGACAGGAGGGAAGGCTGAGAGAACGGCCTCATCTCTCTGTCATCATGGCGAACGTAGGAGGGCCGTGGCAATCAAAAAGGCGGCTGCTGGCTACTGCAGTCGACTCGATTATACTGTACGGAGTGTGGGTCGCTGGATTGAAGATAGCCAGCGGGCATTCTGGGAAGAATACATAGGAGGATGGCCCATTGCGTAACATTGGCATACCGTAAACAGTATCTTACAAGGCGGCAGTGGCCCTTACTGGAAATCCTCCTCTCAAGTTGCTTGCCAAGGAGAGAAGGGAAAGGAAAGAAGGCGTGGAATGTAATTTAGCCAGACAGAGTTGGTTTACCAGCTGGCAAAGGATGTGGGAAGGCAGTTTGAAAGGGAGCTAGAATAGACGTCTGATACCGGTTGTGAAGGATTGGATGAACAGGAGGTGGAAGAGCTGGACTTCTATCTCACTCAATTCTTCACAGGGCATGGGTGTTTCAACACATACCTTTCTAAAATGGATGCATGTATATTGCGCGGCGGCAGCAGATTCTGCACTTTCTTCGAATGTTTGTGGTGGCAACTGGAAAGAAGTAAGTTAATGGTGGAGGTAGGCCTCTTAGACCTTGATAATACCTACGGGCTTATGCTGAGATGTGAAGAGGCTTGGACTCCCGTTCCGACCTGCATTAGATGGTGTTGGCACGGAAAACGAGAGAGGAGGGTTTAGCAAATTAAAATTGCAGCGTACACCTTGTGCGGTTAGCATCTTTGTTAGTTCGGCGTGGTAACCACTAATTTAGGCTGTATATACTTTTATTTAATATTGTTGTCGATTCTTAGTATTTATGCGATGTTGCGTACTGTTTGTTTGCTTTGTTTTATCAGTTGCTCCTGTATCACCGTGGTCGGAGCGTACCCGGTTGATTAATTTAGGTCGTGCAAATTCTATAATTAGAAATATATAATAGATATAGTATCTGTTATATATTTTGTGTATAACAGAAGATTGGAGAAGAGTGGTTGAAAAAAAATAAAAAATATAGTAAAAAAAAATTATTTGTTGTGGATATATTATTGTGGTACTTAGTAAGTTAGGTAAATTGTGTATTTTTATATATTTTTGCTGCATCTTGAAGTATTCGTTATATAGAATTTTTGTAGATTAACCATATTAATGAAACATTGTTTTGTTAATAGGTATGTTTTACTGGTATTCCATGTCGGTTGTTCGCGCCGTTTATCGGATCGGGTGAAGTCGTTAGGAGGCTTGCGGACCCCGAAGTAATGCCATGTGGCGGTTCCAGTGCATATCATTTACTCCAAAAAAAAGGGTTCTACTCGGTAATCTACTGGTGGTATAGACAGACCACCAGTAAGAGCCCGGCACTCCGTGCATAAATTCATTTCCACCACCACGGCCCCCCCACAAAAAAAAGATCATCCCCTTGATTTTTAAGAGTTGAGAGAACACCCCAGCGATACGCTGTCCTTGATTGTCCATATAGAACCTCCCATCGCCTTCATGATCGGTCGCTGTAGCTGGACCCATTCTTCTCTAGAACGCTACACTGCAGCACTGCTCAACGGACTGCCATCAAGGAACACATGGAGTTTATGGTTGTACCTCATGCTAAAATATTCTACTAGCCGGCGCATATGAGTTACCGACCCTCCCCGCATTCTCGCAGAAACATCCGCCATTACAATTTCAGAGATGGCCTTTGCAAGACTTCAAATCATTCCGTCCTCCCCCTTGGCGGAGTTAACAGCAATAACGTAAGTAAGTCTCCCAACCTCGACCATCTCACCAGATAAAATGTGGAGCTGTCAACTAGCTCCTGGTCTGTCCGTAATCTATTATCGCTGACCAGTTGTCATGACCGTATGATGATATCGTGAATGATATTGACTTATTCGACACTTCGAACTATCCGCGTGGTCATATGTGTTTTAGTAATACGAATAACAAACGTCTTTGTAAATTCAAAGACGAAATGAATGGAAAAACTATTCGTGAATTTGTAGGGCTTCGTGCCAGGATGTAAAGCATTCTCGACTTCAATAATAATGAGAAGAATGAAGCAAGGGATATTCATAGAGTCTCCATTGAAAAAGATCTTAGGTTTGAACTTTACAAAAGTATTCTCTTTGCTGACACCTTACGTACACAAGTACGTATGGTATCATAAGCACTTAGCATAATATCTATTCCATTCATCAGTCTAAGAAATCGCTTTCACTGTACGACGACAAACCATACATAGTAGAAAATAACACTGACACTCTTCCGTTCACTCTCTTCAGCATAAGTAAAAAAGTAAAATTACCGATAATGACAGTGAAATTCCCGAAAAGAGACCAAAAACCGTAAATGTAACCTCATAGCCCACCATCATACGGTCATGATATATTTGAATTGCCTTTTTTCTGTTGTAACATTTTTATAGGCATAAGAGAAAGTAATTATTTTACCTTTATCTAATATTAATGGTGTAATGAAATAATATTTTTAAATAATTAAATTAAATTCTTTTAGTAGTTTTTTTAGTTGTGGATTTCTATCCTTTGAATAGAATTTATAATTGATGTTTAGTTAGTGAAGAGCTTCACCAGCTAAATTTATTAACAAAATGCATTTATTAATATTAAATGCTTAATGTTTTATTATAAAACCTCAACATCCTGTCAATAAATGTTAAAACCACAACATCCTGTTATGAATCTGCGTTATGTAGAATATATAGAAAAAATTCGGTCTACCTAAAGACATGCCTCATCACTCTTATATCCCGTCCTTGGCACCAGCCGTTTCGATAACATAGTCAAATCATAATCGATTTACAGTATTGTAAAGGAAATTATGATTTAATCGATTATCGACTCGTGGGGTTTAGGGCGGCCCTGAAAAAGGCTTTTTTATATAGAACGAACGAGAACACGTGATGTAGGATTTTTTAAATTAAAATAGATATTAATATAACCACTTCTTGTACTTTGACAATGTGGGCAACATGAGTTATTATTTGCGCTCATTATATTGATGTAACACACAAAATTTGTGTCTACAATTAATCAACGCAGCTCTCACCAGACAATTAGGGCACAGAGAACACTGAACAAAAAAGTGTTCGATCTCTCCAAGGTTACTTGTGCCCCGCTGAACCAAATGACATATACGCTGTATCGCCTCGCTTATGCCATTTAAAAATCTTATATCGCGTGTTCGTGTTTATATGTCGCACCTAGTAGTCTCAACCGTACGAAACTTAGCGATATACATGGTGGATGTTGTTGGTGTTCATGTTTAATAATGAATGTTAATAATTCTTTAGCTATATATATATATATATATATATGTAACGTCCGCAAGTAAAAATAATACAAATTCTTTATAAAAAGGAAGTAATAATTGGATATTATTAATTAAAAATTATATAAAATTTATTTTATTTGAATAAACTTTTTAAAAGGAAGTGATAATGGGATTATTAGTTAATTAATCAAAAAACTACTACAAGTAAAAATAATAAATATCACTTTCAAAGGGAAGTAGTAATTGATCATTAGTTTAAATTAAAACCACAATTTAAAATTAAATATTTGCCATAATGAAAATGCACTTCATTCCTTTTTAATTTTCTTTCAGAGCTAAAAAATGTTTGGATCTTTTTGCTAACAAATACTGCATAGATTTTTTCGGTTATTTTCTAATATATTTAGTTTCAACACTAGTTCTAAAAATCAGGAATAACATTATTTTAAAATAAATATTAAATAAATTGTCCAGTACTTTTGCTAGATTGCTGTTTTAGTTCGTTAATATAAATAGGTTAAAAACTTAAAACTTGATAATTAAAATCTTCCGTTATTCCATAACGTAAGCTATTCGTAAATTTGAATCACTTAAACCGAAATTTAGCAAATTAAACATTTTTATTTATCCAGGAATCTATATTTACTGTGGAAGAAGTATTGCAAAAAAAAAAGTTCACTTATTCTTTAAAAAAATATTAAAATACACCCATCTCTTTTAAACCAGAAAGTAAAAATATTTTTAGTACTGTATTTAAGGGTAGTGAAAGAAGAGATCTTCCGTTTCAATTTATTATGAATTACTGGTCTAATTAAAAGCTTCTAGCCAATTTAATTAATATAAATTTAAATTATTTTCTTTTACAGAAACAACATTAATCCATAGATAACTTTTTTAAATAATAGTTATCAAAAAAGTAATTTAAAAAAAAACCCTGAATTTCCCTTCGTTTAAGGTTTTTTATTAATATTGCTCAAATAATTTTTATTTTTAATCTTTATTTATTTAGTAATTCTTGTGTAATTAACTACCCATTTTTACCACCTTTACCCGAGCGGCTATATCCAGTCTGTTGTAAGATTTTGTGCACTACTCTTCGTGTGCCATCGTCTATATTAATCTTTTGAACCAGTTGTTCACTTATACCATCCTGCCTCGTTTTTAACATTATACTCATTTCTCCTTCTTGGCTTGCAAACTAGCTTCTACCCGGTCTGCCTGCCTGCTACCTTGGACACTCAAAAAAGTCATCTATCCCGCAATATTTTCACTTAGCTCAATTCTTCTTTTTCTGCTGAAGAGGTAATCATTGAACGGCCCGTGACAAGCCATTGATCATCCAGTAGTCCACCTCCCTGTGCTTTTTCTTAACCCAGCTCTTGATATCTGGCACTAACACATGTGTCTATCTTCCGTCATGGCTTGGTCCTATCTGCCTTGCTATCTCCTCAGAAAGGATTCTCTGGCTTTTACTTTAATTTTGAATTAACGTCTTTCATGTCTCTCTTAGATAAGAAGATTCATCGGTAGCATACAGGCTAATACCAGCACAACGGTGTGGTATCCCCCAGACCATTCGCAATGCCAGTCTTCTTTTTACACTGTCTAATTTTTGCCGGCAGGGTTGGAATTCGTTCCGCTCATTGCCATACTGGTGCAACACAAAAGGACCACTGAATTGACAACCGAGGCAATCGACTTTCTTATCGAGCGCTAGGCCATTCCACTTTAACAGTGTACAAAATTTCAGCTTGATGCGATTAACGATCTGTGAAAAATAAATTATGTTGAAAATACAATATTTCGGGTAGCCGATAAACTAAGCATTTCTAGACATATATTGATAAAAATTTTTTTATTTAGAGGGAACCAATCATTGAAAGTTCTTGAAACTGTCTTTAACATTCTTATATACATATATACGAGGTACACTCAGAAAATAATCGATCAGTTTTAATTTCGCGCCAACAGAAATATTTACTGACTGCGGTATGTAGCATTGTTTCTGCATAACCTCCTCTGTAACCACATGTTCTTGGATTGTTGATAACTTACTTAGTTTTCGTGTTATTGTTGTTTGAGTGAAATGTGTTTAAATGTTAGTAGCGATTTTTGTAATGTGCGATTTTCGGGAACAACGATGCAATGTAAAATTTTGCGTGAAACTGGAAAAAACTTTCCCAAATTGTCCAAACGTACTATCAAAGCGTTTTACTAGGGTCAAGTGAAAAAATCTACAGAGATCAAAATTGTGGCGAGAGAATTCACGTTTCCTTCCACCAGGACAATGTGCCTGCAACCTCAACTTTATCAGTTCGTCATTTTGTGCCAAAATCAGATGACTGTCCTCCTTACTCGCCAGTTATGGCTCCTTTCTTATTTCAGAAATTAAAATCAGTGATGAAAGGATGCCGTTTTGAGACTACTGATGACAGTAAAGTAAATTCGTCATGGTCCTTAAAGATAATTCCAAATGAAGCTATCCAGGACTACTTCACGAATTGGGAACACCGTTGGAAAAGTGTATGAATAAAGGAGGGGAGTACTTTGACGAGGACAAGAACCCCCCCGTAATAATAAAATTAATATGTTAAATTAATAGTAAACATTAAAAAACTATAGAGTTCGGTTATTTCTGAACAGACCTCGTGTATATATTTATATATATATATATATATATGTGTGTGTGTGTGTGTAAGTATGCCTGCTATTTTTTTTCATCCTTAAATTATGAGTTACAAAGCTGTTCACAGGTACTTTATATCTGTGACGATTTCAAAAATTTAAGGAAGAATTACAAAATTATTTTTTATTTTAATAATGTTAATTTTACAAAATACTTTAATTTTATTTAGATGTAATTATAATTCTATTTATTTTTTATTCAAGAACTTAACATTTGAATTAAATTAATTACTTATTCCTGTATTTGGTAGGAAATAAATGCAAGCGTATTTATATAAAATCTAAAATATGATAATTTTGCTTAGTCTTGCTTCATCAAGAATAAATAAAATGTAAACAGGCGTACTAGTTAAAGCTATTAATTTAGATAATAATTTTAAACGATCGACTATTGTAGATAAAGTAATTTAGTAAGACCTGAAATTTACTTTATCTTACAGTTTGAAATAAGCCTACGTAATCTTGAAGAGAGATTTCCTACTGTAATTATTAATATTTATTACCTCGGATCGTCAGTAGGGGTTTTCCTCCACAATATATTTTCTTATATGTTTATAATTAACTAATTCGATGCTGCAGATGCTATGTGAATACATAACTCCATTACGTAAAATAAATACCAGCTTAACAGAGAGTAGTTAGTTGATTGTTGTCCTACAAAATTTCTTGTTTTTATTCAGACATCTTGATAATGCAGTGAAAGTCAACAAAACACATGTTGGATTTTTTAAATTAAAAAAGTATTTTATTTGGAAGTGTTTATTCTATTTTTAAGTAAAACAAAAAAACTGAAATATCAAAACCTTAACTAGATATCTCATGTATAATAATATAGTGATATATACGTAACATAATAATACTATTTAGACTAGTAATACCTTGAGCTCCAGTTTCTAACATGCAGGCAACTTGTTTTACTGTAGTGAAATGCGTAGCCTATTGCTGTTATTACAGGGGTATTATTTTAGATTACTACCTTACTACCGTACAATTATAATCAAATTCAGTCTTTTATTTTCCTTATTTATGTATCAGTTACAAGTTTAATAGTTCAATTAGTTAATCATTGTTTATTAGTTCTACTTTTCTACGAGAACAAAACTTCCTTTTTTATCCTGGCCAGGTGCAGCATCTTTACATGCGCTATCAATTTCCACCGAGCTAATGACAGTAGCTATTGACGTCCGCTATTTCACGTATAAAAAAACTTTCTTTGAAAGTAATTACTTTTATTTGATAAATAAATACTTGCCTACATTATTACTTGGAATCAAACATTATTTCAATATCTGATAAATGTAAAAACTTTTATAGAGAAGGATGTTATCACATGGTTATTAGTAGAAAAGGGCAAAAAAAAAAACAACATTCTCTGATAATAATTAAAGTAAAGAAAACATTAATAAATTTATGCAAACTGGATTTTTTTTTTCAAACATTAACATAACAAATTTATGAAAAACGTAACTGTTTGATGGCAACAGAAACTTTTCACAAATTTCATAATATAAAATTGTAAAATTACTTTAAGTACTTAATGCAATAATTTTAAAAGTCCGTAAAAATGAAGTGATTTTTTTATATGCATGTTCAAACATTATTCTTCATTAAATGGGACCTATATCGTAACGTCTTTTTTCAGTGGGAGTTCTGCTAATGGTCTTAATTATACTCCTTCTCAGTGAATCTTAAATTGAATTTTTTTTTAGTCCAATTTACGTTCCCTACATGAACAATTTTATAATATAAATTTTTGTTTGACATCATTTCTGTTCAATATTGCTTAGTTAATAGAATAATGGTCTACAGCAGATTATTATTTAGAACTCCATTCAAAGTATTTTTTCGCGAAATTTAAAAAATATTGGATCATTTTGGGTAAAAGAGTGTTACATATTCTTTTATTTCAGCAAGTCTTAGGTAGTGTTTAATTCGTATAGTCTTAGGAATCGTTTTTACATAGTTGCTTTATTTTCCTCTACTTATTTTTATGAAGACGTGGAATTTCCTGCCTTTCTTTATTCTGGACAGCCTGCCATATTACAAGAGGGTTTTTTTTAATATTAAAATTTTAAATAAAAAATAAAAGTTGGTATCAAAAAATTGGTAAAAGAAAAAATTTGC
This sequence comes from Zanna intricata, assembly GCA_010016005.3. NCBI lineage: Eukaryota > Metazoa > Arthropoda > Insecta > Hemiptera > Fulgoridae > Zanna > Zanna intricata. The sequence goes on from JAAAKQ030060621.1 coordinate 14,966, forward strand.
TTAAAAAAAAGTAAATTTATTTTTTAAACTCATTTAACTTCAACTTTTTGAAACTGATGCTAATTAGACTTTTGTAGGTGTTACACAGTTGGTTTAAATTCGACTTTTGATAGTAAAAATTTAAAGAATTAAACAATTTTTTACGTTTAGTTCGTTTTATTATTTTATCAGCTGTTTAATTTTTAATTACTTTATTAAATTTAAAAAGCAAAATACAGTGAAATATTGTAAAATATTAAATCTTTTTTGGTGGTAAAAAACACCTCGTATTTTTTTTTCTTTTTTTTAGCATTCCTTATACATATTTGTTATTAGAAGCAAATACGGTTTAAACAATTAAAGAAACGGCGTTTTAGTAAATTAATTCATCCCATAATATAAACATCTATTTAATTGTAATACATTCTTATAATTTGTAGCGATTCTTTCCATTTGTAACAGCATTACGCGAGAAACAACTGTCTGATTGCTTTCAAATATTCAGAATATATTCGTGTTATACAAGGGAAGATTTTAAGCTGTAGATAAAGGCCCTAGTCCCCTTGAAGGTTAAGTTATAAATCTTCTTTCCTCTTGGATGACGACCTAATACTATTTTTTATTTCGAAAAATGAAATCAAAGAGTGTGTTAGGTTTAAAATCAATAATGGTATTTGATTTTTTCGGAATGAAATATTTCTTTTTCGATGTAAAAAAATATTAGACTTTGCATTTAATAACATATCCGATTTTCAGCACTCTACCCTCTCTTTTTATCTGTTTAGCCTCCGGATCTACCGAAAGGTATTACTTCAGAGGATGATATGTATGAATGTGAATGAAGTGTAGTTTTGTACAGTCTCAGGTCGACCACTCCTGAGAAGTGTGGTTA